>JANHGC010002762.1:39507-55934 GCA_027560395.1 Boaedon fuliginosus | reverse complement strand
TCCCTTCCATTATCTATGGAGATTCTCAGTCATCCAGGTCATGGTTGTCCCACAGGTGCTTTTTCAAAAGGCAACTGGACTTTCTATTTTTTCTTTGAAGACATTTTGCTTCTCATCTAAGAATGAGCTGAAGAAGCTCCTTGGATGAAAAGCGAAACATCTTCAAAGAAAAACCAGAAAGTCCAGTTGCCTCTTGAAGAAGCACCTTTGGGATTCCCTTCCATTGATTTAAAAGCACTTTATAGAAAAGGATGCATGAACAGTAAATACAATTTATGTTTCTAAGTGAAAATTGTAGTGCCAAACTGGAAACATAAGAAAATATATGTTTACGTCTAGTGATAAATATTCACCAAGAATATGACTTCGATTTGTTTTGAAAAGTCATACTTTTTTATTTCTTGTGTTTGTGCATGTGGGTGTGTGCATGCTAAAAACAAAGCACCTGAGGAATGATTAGATATTAACAGTAAATATTCACAGATTATTAGGAGAGAGACATTTTCTGGCATTTTATTTTTATTTGTGTGCAACTTATCAGCCTATTCCAAATCAGAGCTGATTGAGCAGTGTAATCAAGTGAACCTTTGATTAAAAGGAATAAATAGAACCTCTCTGTGTAAAATAAAATAACTCTCAATTGTTTGCATTTTAAATTAGGCAGAAGATCAAGCTAACAGGTTAAAGGCACAGGCCTCCATGATGGCTGCAGTTGCCTGTGCCTCTGTACCAAAGATTACAGTTGTGATTGGTGGCTGTTTAGGAAATGAAAGCTATGCTATGGTAAGATGCTAAACATCCTGGGTTTTTTTTGCGCGGGGTGTGTGTGTGTGATCTGAAGTTCCTTGCCCTTTGATTAGAAGTCCTCCAAGTATTCCTCAGACTTGATGATATTTTAGGTTGTCAGGATATTATGTGTGAGAATCAGCTTGCCTGTCCTAACCACCAATTCCAGTCACAGCATAGCACTTTTTATAAAATTAATGAATAGTCTCTTATAATACAATAAAAACAATGTAAAATAACTGATACACTGATTTTCAGTAGCTTTGCAACAATTAACAGCTTAGAAAAAAAAATGAGATTTGACATGAGCCCCTTCCTTTTTTTATTGACAGCTTCATGATACTTTTTCATAAAATATACACATTAATTAGAGCTATAGTTGTTGCAGTCATTTTAGGTCTCTAATGTGGAACCCGTTAAGTATTTCCAAGCAATTACGATAAAAATTACGTTTCTGAAATGAAAACCATCTCTTGGTGATGAAATTGACTCATCCATTTAATATCCTTAGCAGTAATATGGAACTGGTTTGCCATTTCCCTCTCTCAGAATGTTTTTTAACTTACCAATATTGCATTCTTGCTATTCTTGAGTATCTTCTATTCAAGTACTATCAACCATGATCCCGCTTAATTTTTGAGCCAAGTGCTGCCGTTATGTTTTCTAGTCTTTCTGTAACTTTGTTATCCATAAGTCATCAATTTGTTCAGCTAACATAAAATGAACTTTGTTCTGAATTCATTGCTTTTATATTAAACTTTTCAGTGTGGAAGATCATTTGATCCAAACTTTCTGTTTCTTTGGCCAAATGCAAGAATTGCCCTTGTGGATTCAAGACGTAGTTTCACATTCACACAGATCTGGAACAATAACTATTCAGAAACAGAAATAGACTTAAAATTATTAAAAGAAAAGTAAGTGTATTAAAATATTAAAGCATTGATACTACAATTCTATAAATGATACTACATTTCTATTTGGATTTCAGTGTGTAACTTCTAAACTTTAAAAATTTGAACAGTCTTTACTGCATCTTTTGAGCTGGAAATGGTTTGGCAAAGTAATTATATTAAAGATAGCAGTATTTTGGTAGTGAAGGACACATTGTAGTTTTATTTTGGAGAACATGTATGGATTGAGGAACGGATGACCCAGAGAACTCATCAAAATGAACCAAGGCTAAAATGTTTGTCTTGATAGCTGTTGGTATTCTAAGGGTTCAGTGCAAAAATAGGTATTCATGGTGGATTGTCATTTCATGGTGACCTAGACAGAAACGGAGCTGGTTTGATCTGCCCATTCCAGAATAGCATAGACTGTTTATAACTTGTAAAGTCAACTTCCAGAAACCACCATCTGAAAGTAGAATCAATGAGGTCCAGAGGAGAAATAGAATATTTCAGAATTTTCCAAAATATATATTCCCACATACCTAATGATTTTGGGTTTTGCCCATACCTTATAATCAATCTCTGCTTCTCTTTCTTGAAAAAGAAACATGTATGTTGTCATTTGTTAATTAAGCATATAATTCCATACAGAATCTTATTCATGCAAACCTGAAGATATAGCTATATATCTCTTAAAAAACAAATTCTTATATTTCCAGGCTGCAAAATGAAAGTAATGCATTTTACTCTTCTGCCAGGATCTGGGATGATGGAATAATGTTGCCTCAGAATTCAAGGAAGGTATGCACTAAATGTGTGTTCAGGACTTTTCTTTCTTTTTATTAATTTATCCCCAAAAGCTCATTTTTTAAATTGCAGTTTATGTTTCTTTTTAAAACCACCTGTGCCATTTTAGTTTGTTAATATTACCAGATGTCATATACTGAATTATCCATTGTTACATTGTGAAGTATTCAACACAATGATTTCTCCCCCAGACAAATCTTACCATCAGTTGCTTTGTTAGATCTGCAAACAATATGGAGATTGTGCAATCTGTCTTAAATTGGGCATCCTTTGAATATGTTAATCTTAATTATTATATTCTCACCTATGGCCATGTCTGTAGAAAGTTTGGAAATGGATACCTACAATTTCAGAAGGCATTGTGGTTCGAATTTATATTATGTTTCCTTCTTTATTTTATTGTTAACCAGTGTTATGAGCCTGGTAGAGATGATGATTTTACTCTGTTGGTAAAAAGTTTCCAATGATTGCGCAGTTTAAGAAAGAAAGCTGCTGTGATTACTGTAGAATAGATTAGTAGACTACCAGTAATCAGACTATCTCCTTACATCCCTAGTTTGTCCAGTTGCAGCATTTATCCCTTCTATCAAGGTACCTTTACTGCTGTTCTAAGGAAAGACAAATAACTATCCTTTTTTTCTTATTCCAAACCCAGAAAAGCAGAATTCTGAAAATCTTGTGAAACCTGAAATCACAAGAGATAGCTGTGCAATAGTCTTTCATATGATGATTATAATTAAACATTCTTTTAAAACAATAAAATCCTTTAAATTCACTCAGGCAAAGTGGAAAGCAAGGTATCCAAAGAGCAAATAAAATAAAAAAGTAATGCTTTGTTAAGAATACTTTGTAATAATAAAAGCAACAAAACAAATAGTTTTCTTATCATGTCTGCAGATAGTCAGCAATCCTGTTTGGGGTAACTCAATCCCTTCTTGGTAAGGAGGGGTTGGTAAAACATCCATGGTCCTATGTGTAGGTTACTTAAGGGATCTATTAGATAAAGTTACTTGGTTTCATTTTGAGTTGAACTCAAAGGAACACTCAAAGTTTGGGCTGGGAAGTTAATGGACTTGGTTATATGGACTTAAAAAGGTAGACAAGGTCCTTGGGGCTGTAAGCACATCCAACTATGTATTACATCCATGTCCTCCTGGTTGATCAAGATTTTCCAAAAGAAAACACATTATTGGATCCAAGTGGTGATGGATTATCCTTGAAGGTGAGAATAGTCTGGCTAGCACTTAAGGAAGTAGTGCTCTTTCTGTTCTGAAGAAACCTGTGGCATTAGACAATTTTCATCCTGTCTTTAATCTTCTCTTATGGAAACAGTTGTTGGGGAAAGTTGGGCCACAATGTCAGAGGCCCATTTCAGATGGGCTTAGGGCTAAGATTGCAGACTTATGCATAATTGCTGATAGAATCAATAGGGAGACAATGTATCCATCCTGGGTTTTCTTCCGTTTTAAAACTACATTTAATGCAGTACATTTTTGTAATGGAATATTTTCAGAAGATATTGCCATTTGTTTATACAATATTAAAATATAGTGGGCATTTTTCTATGAAGAAAATATGGCTCATGTTGGTGTCATGATGAGAAACATGTCAGAAAATGCTGTAATCAGGAATGTAAAAACCCTTGACAAAAGATGTCTAGGATTGTTCTATTTGTACAAACCAACAGTTGTTTCAAATACCTGAATTTTGGGATAAAGTTTTTTTACATTAATAGGGTTACAGAATTACAGGATTATCTTAATTTCATATGATCTTAAAATTCTCTGTCAAAATAGAATATTGATTTGGTTCCTATTAAAAAAATTGAATAAATGTGTTTTCCTCTATAAATAATAGCAAATGTATACTTACGTTATCATCCAAATAATTATCATGCACCCAATTTCATATTTCTAATGTTTGTGCTACTGGTATTGAACATTGTGAAATTTATATGCTCTTTTCATATTAATATGTATAAAATATATAAGAGAATCTGTGATGAAAATGCAGCATTTTTCACTAATTTCAGTATGTCCTATATTGTCTCTTTCCTGAGATATCCATTCTTTCTCATTGGCATATGGCTTTGATAATGCACATGGAAGCCTCTGTATCATCCTATTTTTTCTCTTCTGATCTCAATTCAACTTATTATCACTGATACTAATTTTTATCTTTTGACAGGTTATTGGACAATGTTTAAGAATTATGAAGCAACAAAGATACCGGATAGTGTCCTTGCAACAATCTTTTTTTCCTATCATAAGAATGTAAGCAAGTAAATTGGCTTATAAATAACTGAGTTTGAATATCAGATTGGGCTGATGTCAAATAATAATATATTAAAATTGTCAGTAAAATATCATTATGGCATCACCACATAAAAAGTACCTCAAAGTAACAAATATTTATGTTGCCTTTTAATCATGTGTTTTTCTTATCTATATATATGCTATAGGTAAAAGTGCAGACACGCGTCAATCTTGACTCCTGCCCACTGTGACATATATCTTGGCAACAATGTAGAAGGCTACTGACTTTTTCAAACTGTACTTTTTACTTCCCAATGTAACTCCAATGTTTAGAACACTATTATGTAGAATTTATATAATCAAGAAATTATGGGGTTTTTTTAAGTTTCAAAGATTTAAAGCAGCGGACACTAAAATTTTCAACTTAGAAAAAAACTTCAAAAATGCCAAAGACTAGCACTTGGCACCTCAATCCTTTTAACAGATTAATCCAGATTAATATATATATATTCAGAAGTAGAGCAATATACTTTTTAAGGGATTTTCTCATATCTTTTCACCAACTGATATCAAAATCCTTCTTCTAGCTATAAAGATTTTCACTTCCCAGAGTTTATACAGAACATACTGTGAATATATCCAAATCTGAAGATACAAATACAGGTAGCCCTTGATTTATGACCACAAGAGAGCCCAACGTATCTGTTGCTAAGTGAAACATTTGTTTAGTAAATTTTGCGCCATTTTAAGACTCTAGTTATCACGGTTGTTAAGTGAATCACTGCAGTTATTAAGTTAGTAACAAGGTTGTAAATGAATCTGGCTTCCCCATTGACTTTGCTTGTCAGAAAGTCACAGAAGGTGATCACATGACCCCAGGAACTGCAACCGTCATAAATATGAGTCAGTTGCCAAGCATCTGAAATGTGACCATGGGGATGCTGCAATGGTTGTAAGTATGAAAAATGGTTATGTCACTTTTTTCAGTGCTGTTGTAACTTTGAACCATCACTAAATGAATTGTAGAGGATTACCTGTAGTACAGTCGAAGATAAGGAGAAGCTATGAATATCTTTTTTTAAAAAATAAATGTTCACATTTTATATAATGTTTATTAGACAAATCATTTGTAAAATAAAGTTATTTAAGGTATCAGAGAGATCAAATTCGAAGTATCATTTTCTCTGATAAGTGGCAAATATGAATTATTTCATTTTAATTTTAAAAAATAATTTATGTTCAAATATTAAAACGATAAGAAATCTACAGTTGTTTCCAAACTAATAATTTGCCAAATAATTATGTCTAATTATTCACTACTTAATCTGCCAGAGTTCAAGATTATTTGTTGTTTCACCCATGTTCTATTACCAAACAGTTTTAACAGTTTTAAATTGTAAATGTTTATCTGAAGTTTACTGAGGTTATAATGATGATGCTGTTCATCAGCATCTAAAGTACTAACAACTTTTAATTATCCTTATTTATGGTACATTACAGTCATGAAAGCATTCTTAAAAGTGGATACTTTCTTAAATATTAAAGTTGGGCCTCAGCACAGGAAACGGTTAATGTTAATTTTGCAAATCACTGGCAGATAATTAGAAGAATGCTTTATGTTGTTCTGCACATTGTATTAAAAAGAAAGATTGTGGTGTATTCAAGACAGACATCATGCTCTTTTGAAGAGTCCATGGAAAGTAACTGGGATATTTATGTCCACTTGTGCCCTGGCAGCCTCACTCATATTCTTTGCATTCAGGATCAATAGGTAGGCAGGCTTTAGTCCACAGCCAGGACTGATAACTATGCTCAGGATAATACCTGTATCAAAATAAATATAAATTATTTAAACAAAGAAGCACAAAAACTTTAGAACAGATAGTAGGTTTGAAAATACAGTAATTCAGAAACATACACAAACATACACAAATTCCCCAAGGAATATTTAGTGGGTATAAATTAAGATATTTATTAAGTCCTTTTACTGTATTTTAATTATGTTGTGAGCCACTTCGCGTTCCCCTTGATTGGGGAAGAGAGGTGGGGTATAAATAATAAATTGAAATTTAATAAAAAATTGAAGTCCTTTTCATATGTATAGAGCCAAATTTGGATAAAGCCTTTTTCTAAACTTTAATCAAAAAGTCATAACATTACCATCATCCTCTTCTATAGCTTCTGGGTGAGGGACAAAGATTGGTTCAGAGGGATATGTATCTGCTTCTTGCCATACCCATGTCTCTTTAGTTTTAACATTCATTTTGCAAAGCTGGGGGGAAAAAAATCATTTTTAAAAAATGCATTTTTCTAAAAAGGCTGGTAAAGCAGTCAACGCATCACTACTAGGATGCACCAAACCTTCTGGCTCCTTCCTAAACCTTCCAATCTTAAAATGGAAATTTTGAATGTTTTGAACATCAATTCATTATTTTCCACTTTTGTCAATGGAAATAATGTCAAAGAAACAGTGACAGATAATATTTGTTGCATGGAGTTACCCCATGTAGACTGTCCTGCAACAAGTTGTCTGGCGGTGAGTTTTCTTGTGGCAAGTTAGCCATGGCAAGATGGCTGCGGTGAGTTGGCCATCTATAGTGAGATGGCCATGGTTGCTGCAAGTTGTCCCGTTTAGGTACCCTTAACTTAAAACCACAATTGAGCCAAAAAATGTTGCTAAGCAAGATAGTTGTTAAGTGAATTTTGCCCCATTTTATGATCTTATTGCCATAGTTGTTAAGTGAATCACTATATTTGTTAAGCTAGAACATGGTTGTTAAGTGAATCTGGCTTCCCTATTGACTTTCCTTGTCAGAAGGTTACAAAAGGTGATCACATGACCTCAGGACACTGCACCTGTCATAAATATATGCCCGTTGCCAGGTGTCTATATAACATGACAGGGACCAGGGGAAAATGGTCATAAGTCACCTTTTTCAGTGCCATTGTAACTTCAAATGGTCATTCAGTGAATGGATGTAAGTTGAGGACTACCGTACATTATTGTATTTTACATTTGTATTGATAATCCTCCTAAGGTTGGTTGTTTAAGCTTTGGTCTGCTCTACATTTTGTTCTGACTTGCTGCTATAGTGCATTTAAATAAACTGCATTTAAAAAAATGAAAACTCTTTTGGTTTAGAATTTATTTGGATTACCCTGAACTAGAGATATTCCATCTTTTGTTCTGAATGGGATTGTACTATGCCCTTTGGGGCTGGGGCTTCACCTAGGATCTTTTGGACTCATAGTTCCTGCTTGAGAAGTTGGCAGCTGGGGCCATGTTGGTTTTTGCACAGTTTCAATTGATGCACCAATTGTACTCATATCTGGACTGAGAGGCTCTTAAGACAGTTACTTGTGCTTTGGTTATCTTAGGTTTGTATTATTGCAGTGCACTATACTTGTGGCTGTCCTTGAAGACCATCTAGAAGCTACAGATGATGCCTTGGTATGCCCATGTGATACTTCAGGCTCTGGGTAACCCATATAATTACTTCAGGTAATATAGGCTCTGCACTGCTTACTAGCAGGCTTCCAGGTACAATTCATGGTGGTGTCATCTATAAAGCTCTTCATGGCATAGCACATCGTTCCTTGAGGACCTGTGATCTATAATTATTACTCACCATATATATTCTGGCAGAATTGGCAAGTTCTGGGTCCCATCAGTGAAGTAATTCCACCTTTTCTATTGTAATGTCTGTCCCCTACAATAGCTTTCCCCCAATATTCTGATGAACCTCACCACAACCATATTTAGATGAGCCCCTCGGATTGGCTCTTTCCCCAGGCTTTGGGCTAGAGAGAACAGCCAGTAAGAGTTGCCTGATCTTAAATGATGGTCAATTTCTTTGGACAATATTTTTGTATGTAAAACAAAGTATCATTTTATTGTAAATTTAAAAATTTGTATATTGTATGTCACTCTCAGCCACAATGGACTTGGGCAGCTTGTGAATTGAATAAAATAAGGCACAGGATGGAACCACAATATAATCAGGTGATAGGGAGATGTCACTTGTATTTGTCAGATTTGTTCCAGAACACAAAACAGCTAAGTTAGAATAGGCTACATTTTTAAAGTCTATTTGGTTTTGTACAGAATGCTCAAAGATGAATTTTAATACAAGTCTCAGAAGGCATAAAATCTCTTTTTATCAAAGTATGAAACATTTGCATCAAAAGTTTGTTGTATAGTTGCTATCTATGGATTTCATTCTTGATATGTTTTTTCCCTATAATAAATATAGGCATCCAGAGTTGGCTTTGCAAACTATGTTTGACTCCCTTAGCACCCTAGAGAAAATGGAGCATTCCCTCGCTCCAATAATTATACTTTTTTCTATTAAATTGAAAATAGACTTAAAAGTAAATACAGTAATAACCTGAATAACTAAAGAAGCAGTCCAAGATGATGCACCTAGTTTTGCCATCTTGTATATTCCTATGAGCCACATAAAATAATTTGGATTTGGACTTTTCTTTGCCTTTTTGCAAAAACAAATCTAGTCTATTAATATGTAATACTTACTCTGTCTGGAACAAAATGATTCAATCCAAGACCATATGCATATGTATAAGGTTTCCCGGAATATTTTGCATAGTTTATTTGTGGAAACTCAAAAGCTATAAAGGAAAACAAACACATTTAATTGGTTTCTTGTATTTGCTAGAATTGTCTTTTTTGCTGTTTGCTGAGCTTAGCCTTACCTTGTCGTGGCCCTGAAAAAATAACTTCTGGATCCAACCAGATGGTATCATCACTATGCAGAATTGCTGTTGCTGTTGTATTAGGTAATGTGATTAGATTTTTTCCTGTATCAGCCTAGAACATCCCCCAAAAAAGAAAGTGAGAAAAACATTCTATACTGTACCCCTTTTTTCAACATTCCACCTATTTTTCCAATAATATAAGTAAAAGAACTCAAACTCTTTTTTGGCTTGGTTTTAAGAGGGGAAGCTGAAACACTAATTCAATAGTGTTCTCTCAAAACATTCTTATTTATTATTCCTGTATGTAAATGCCTCTTGTACTTTTGGAAAATACAAAATATGTGTTAGCATTATGTGTGTTAGTATTTATCAATTTTATTGTGTAGTAATAGTTTTTTAAATATGTCAAAATGTTTTAATCATATTGTAAGCCGCCTCGAGTTCCCCTTGACTGGGGAAGAGAGGCGGGGTTTAAATAAATAAATAAATAAATAAATAATTTGAACTTCTGTAGGATCTGTTAGATTTTACAGATGATACTCAAACAAAGGCCTTTTTCAGTTCTGGTGTTATATCTTTGGAATACCCTTCTCAAAAGTTTTTCCTGGCTTCCTTGTTTTTCCATAATCAAGCCCATAATAAATATATTTTTCATTTTACTGTGCTATAAACTGCTCTTTAGTCATTGTATTATTATTCTTATCAGTGAATATTTTGTTAATTATGTTTACAGATATTTTTAAAATTATATATTGATCTATTCTGTAGTCTTTACTGTAATTTATAGGATAAACCATTTTGACACTTTTTCTGGAAACCCTAGATATGAATTTTATTATTATCAATGTTCCAAAAACTACAAGTCAGTGCGGGAATGTTCATGCAAATTTCTTTGTCCCAATAATGGTGGAATTTAGTCTCATTTTCCTTTTTCTTGCTCTCTCTCTTTCTTGTGTTTTCTCTGAAGCAGATACTATTTCTACTCAGTATTGCTTCTTCAAATTATTTCTAATGAAGTCATAAATTGAGAAATAGATCTTTAAGTCACCAAATTCAAACTTTTAGTGAGTGCAGAAATTCAAACTAAAGCATTCCAAAAAAATAGTTGTCCAGTGCTGCTTGTCCATATCCAGTAGAATTATAAACCTGTGGACTTGAAGGACCAAAAAGATCATCTAGTGAAATCAACTGAAATGTGCAGGAAAATCAATTAAACCATACATGAAAGCTGGTTGTCCAGCCTCTTTCTAAAAATCTCTAAAGTTGAAGAACCTGCAATCACTATAGGTAGATTATTGTATACATCTTACTGACAGTAATTGTTTTCTTATGTTTAAAAAAAATCTAAGTAGCTGCAACTTGCACCCACTATTTCTGGTTCTAATTTTTGTGGCCATGAAAAATAGTTCCCTTCCCTATAGCTTTCTTTTACGTATCTGAATCATGATGCTACCTCACATTTTCTGTTCTTTGGACAAAGGATTCCAAATTCTTTCAGCCTATTTTCATGGAGTATGTCTTCAAGTTCCTGTATCATCTTCATTGATTTTCTTTGAACCATCTCTAATCTATTACTATCCTTCTGAAAATGTGATTACACACAGTATTCCATGTGTGGTCTCACCAATGTAGACTAGAGAGTTCACATGTTTTTTTATATGATCTTCCTCTGATGTGGGGTAGAACATCTAGCAGATGTCTCACACTACTGATTCATGTTCATTTTGCCAATGGTTATACCTGTCATGTTCTGATATGGCATTTCCAAGCCATTAATTTCCCATCTCGTATATGTCCTATTTTTTTTCCGCTTTAAATGCAAACCTTATATTCCTCCCTGTTAAAAAGCATCTTGTTTCTCTCATCCCAATCTTTAAACCTGCCAAAATTAAGCTGCAATCTCATATAATTAGTCTTATGAATTGATCAGACCCCCATCTGTTTTGTAATTTGTGCATTTATTGAATAGCACCTAGATTCTATTTATATTATAAGTGTTTTTAATATCAATTTTCATAACCATTTAAAACATAGTGACAACTTAAAATGTGTACTCTATTTTGAAAAAAATCTCCTATGCCAGAATCCTGGAATCTAATATTTTCTTACTTCTAAAGGAAAGACAAGATTTTACTTCAACCAAGAAGTATAGACTAAGTTCACTACTGAATAATGATTACAAAATATTTACAACAATATTGGCTGGGTAAAGAAGATTTTACAGGACTTTATTAGTCCTGCCCACCATACTAGGAAACAAATAAAACAATATAAATTGTAAGATACAAGCAACACAGTTATAGCAATATGGTTATAGTCACAAGTGGGAAGAGATAGGTACTAGGAAGGATGAGAAGAGTAATAGTAATATAGTTTTAGTAAATAATTTGACAGTGTTGTGGAACTTAGTTGTTTAGCAGAGCGATGGCAATCGGGGGGAAATTGTCCTTGTGTCTAGTTGTTCTGGTGTGCAGTGCCCTATGGCGTCGTTTTGAGGGTAGAAGTTGAAACAATTTACGTCCAGGATGTGAGGGGTCTGTAGTGATTAAGATGAATGGGTTACTTTTATTAAAAACAATATCAATCTTGACTATTGAGGCACCATTCAAACAATGGAAAAAGATATTTCTAAGTCTGTATGGCAGGGCAAAAAACCAAGAATTAAATATATATTGCTGCCAGGTGCCAAAAAGACAGGTGGGTTAGGTCTACCAGATTTAAAATAATAGTTTGGTGCTTGTTTGGTATAATGAAAGATTGGATGTCTCTGAAGATAGGAGATTATTAAAGTTGGAAAGAAAGGACCTTTGGTTTGAGTAGCACTGCTATTTATGGTATGACAAAGTCAAGGTTAACATAAGATTTTCAAAAATATTTTGTTAGGAGTGCCATAATGTGGATTTAGAATAGATATAAAGCAAGATATCCTAAAATTCCTTTATGGTAAACTCCCCAGACGTTTTTTTAAAAGAGAAATGATAACCATGCAAATTTGGTTAACCTATGCACATTTATTGACTTTCTCTGAAGGAGAGCCTAAATTAAAAACTAGTGAAGAACTGGGAAGGGAAGGTCACATTTGTCAATATTATGCTTATGCCCAGTTGACAGAAATATTTAAAATGAACAAAAAGAAATTTGCTTTTATCATTTAAGCAATCTAAAGGTATATTTTCTCATCTTTCGTGGATAGGAAAGGAAGCTAAGAAATAGTGGGATCAGATACGTATTTTAATTCAGAGAATTCTCAAATTGCATGTCCAATTGAAACTAAGTTCTAAATTGAATTCTAAGTTTGATGAATAAACATCTTGAAACTGTTTTTATATATGATAACAGCAGCAAAGCTTATTTACATGCCAATAGATGGTGAAGTTAATGGAGTTGGCAGATATGATTAAATTGACTGTTTTAGGATTTTTTTTTTGAACGCCAAGTTCTATATGGAAACCACTTTTGGATTTTTCTGCTTGAAACTGAAAGAAATGAAATCTTAATCTTGGGAACTGATGACTAGAATTTGTTATGACTATAGAAGTATTGTGTGCTATGGTTTGCTCTAGTTTAGCCGCCACAAGTTCCCCTGACCAGTGAAATGAGGCGGGGTATAAATTTAAATAAATAAATAAAGGGTTCTTATATTTTATGTTGGTATCTATACCAAAGAAAGTTGGAACTTAGTTTTTCTATAGCTTATTTTCTTTTCCTGTCTGAACCCCCTAATTTTGCTTTTTCCCTGCTGCACCATTTTCCCCTTTAAACCCTTTTTCTTGTTCTCTGTATTTCATATTTTTCTGAAATTCAGTAAATTGTAAAAAATAGGTCTAAGTAAATAATAAATTGTATTACCATTAATAAAAGTGTTAAATAAACCTGCCCCCAAGATTGATCACTGCATAATCCCACCACTTATTGCCTTCCAACCTGACCCAAAGCCTTTAGGACTGACTCCCTAAATATGATTGGCCAAGCAGTTTTATTCCCACTTCACTGTAATGCTTTGCAAACCACATTTTAACAGTTTGTTCATGAGGAACCTTATCAAAAACTTTGAGCAGGGGTTGGACAAGAAGACCTCTAAGGTTCTGTCCAGCTCTATTCTGATTAATTGATTGATTAATTGATTGATTGATTGATATTAGATTATATCCATAACATTCCCCTTGTCCACTGTATTAGCTATTGTGTCAAAAAAATGAGACAAAATTGTCTCATGGGATTTATTTTTTACAAAGTCATGCTATCTTTTAACAATGACACTGACGTCAAGATTCTTATAAATGGCCTGCTTTTAACTATGAAAGAAAGATTAGGTCAGGGTTAGGTTTAAGCCCTCATCCATGTCAGTTTAGAGCTGGCTAGCATAGCTATCTTCTCCCCATTGATTTCAGTTGGGGAAGGGAAGAATCTACTAGTGTCAAATCCTGAAACATCTTTGAAAGCAGCAAACAATCTCATGGAATGTTCACTACATTTCACATATTTTATCTTACTATTATTCTTATAATAGTTTTGTAGACTGGTCAGATTAACTCTACATTATAGTTGGAAGGCTAAAACACAATCCTGTTATTTAAGTGCATAAACAATATTAACAGTTCCACAATGCATAAAAGCAAGTATGAGTACACACATGTCACAGCTCAAAAAATCACCTTAAACCAGCTCATCTTTTTATTTCATCTTTAAATAAATCCTGAAGATCAACAGGACAGGCTAAGATGGAAAAAGTTAGGGAAAAAGCAAACCAATAACAAACTGCACAGCAGCATACTCACAACAGTTTGGAAAATATGAAACATTGATCAAATCAAGTGTCTGGTTCAAGTATTAGCCAGGTTGCTCAGGATGCTAATATGAAGGCTTGTATATTTGCATGTTATAAGCTTCATTGACAGCTTTTTTAAAAAAAAATGTCATATCACTATTGCTTCAACTCCCCAAGCAAATATAGAGAGTAAATATATTACTCATATTTTAAGATTCTTTTCATGGATAGTTATCATTGAAGAATAAGGTAAAAAGTGTTTGTATTACAAGACATTTATGGTATACGTGTGTAAATGAACAGAAAAAAGTATATAAATTGCTACATGTTAATTTTTTAAACAGAGACAAAACATGTAAAGCAGAGAATATAAAATAAATCTCTGAGAAGCAGTATTTATTAAGTTTTTAAAAGAAGTTGGCAAATCTCATCCTATTTCATTCTACCCTCTCATCTCTCCAACTTCATTCATTTAAATTCCTTAACACATGAAAAAATGCCTCTTTGCCATATAACTGGTGATTTCTTCAGCAAACACAGGCTCTTTTCCCCTTCTGTTTTATAAATGTAATGCATGAGCTAATATAAGGAGCCATTTACGGTAAGTCTGTTTATCAAAACGTAAATGATGTCATAAAATTACTTTTTACAATTTTCAAAACAGAACTTGAGTGCCCTCTATTGGTTGAAGAACTAATCATGCAGCTGAAATATATCTAGTCAGATTTCAATATATTTTGTAATAGACAAAGCAATGTAATGAAAATGGTGAAAATACTAAGTATATAGAGAATGCAAACACACTGTACTTATTTGTTCATGTCCCTTTCATATTTATCTTGGGTTATTCTTCCTTTTTGATACACCATGATCTATCATGCCCACTATAGTAGTGCTTCTTAAAATGTTTCATGAAACATCAGTGACGCTCAGACAACTTCAACTTATTCCAACAAGATGGTCCTAAGGTCCCAGAGAAGATTTTTGTGGGATTTTGAGCCTTTCAATTTCATTAACCAACCAAGCACTTTATCTGGGATTCCATTACTAGAATATCTTTGGATAAGAGAATATGAGCTTCTTGTGAGAACATACTCATGGTGCTACCACCATTCCTTCAACCTTTATTTTATAAACATGGATTTTTCAGCACTTCAATAAACCAAACGTCAAAAGATGATGAAAGATTCTGGTTCTAAATATCATTCCAGAAATTGGTGGAAAATACCATAATGCACTGGGCAGTTTGCCAGTCTCTGGGGATCCAGGATGGGCCCGGTGCCCGGCCCTTCTGACCTCACAGGACAGTGAGGATTGCAGGGGATTCTGTGATTCCTCTGGGGATTTGTTTTACCAAGGAGTTCCATTATGTTGGGTTTAATGTTGTATGAAGTTACTGCTAGTATATGTCTGAGCAGGAAGGGAGCTCCATCCCTGCAACAGTTGTGACTTGCCTGAAAGGTGCATAGCCCAAGTGATGTCACTGGGCCCATCCTGGATCCCCAGAGAATGGTTAAGTGTACCAACTAACCATTCAGAAAGGTTGTAAAAAATTGCTTCTGCAAGGTTTTTAGATGGAAAACTCTTAAGGTTGATAGCAGTTGTGGAATTTTAGTGAGTCTTAACTCACTAAAGTACTACACAGTCCAACCACATACTATCATAAACTTACAACAATGGTAAAGATTTGCTTTCCATTCAAGAAAAGTATAGTGAATAACTTTCTAAAGAAACGGCAGTGTATCTCAGATGATCTACCTCCTAAAAGAATCAAGAGCTGACATAAATTCTGCTGTTATAGTGCTCTCTTCCACTAGATCCCCATGATCTCAAGCTCTTCTAGAAAAAATGCATTTGAGATGCATTATTGGTTTTGCATAAAACCAAAAAGGCTGAACCAACATTATAATACTCTAAAAGATTTCCATTGTATTTTCTAGGGAGTTACCCATATTACAGCAGCAACATGTTTTGTTTTGTTTTTAAGTAATTTTTATTGTTATTATTTTCCTTTACATATTCTTCTTACACCCGAACAGAGTAGTTTTTGGGTAATATACATACCCATCAAAAATTCTTAATTTTCATAACATTTCTCCAATTTAAATTTCCCTTGTCATCTTATCTAAACAACTGTTTACAGTAAATCATTCCATTTAGTCAAACCAGGTTAATCCTACATATTGTAGGATTAGATTAACCTGG
>JANHGC010002762.1:17732-27820 GCA_027560395.1 Boaedon fuliginosus | reverse complement strand
AAACAGTTTAAATTAAAATACTGCTGACTAGAATTGTACATAAAGCACATATTATCAATTTTGTGAGAATTCTAATGAGTTTAGCCCTAAATAATGTGGATTCAAAATGTTTGACAGAATGCTTCTTCTTACAGGAATAACAAAACTATGGAAGGAGGTGTGATAGGGACATGCTTTCTCAATTTTCTGAATCTCTGCTAACTCCAATTTTCTGGATCTCCTTTCTGAAGGATAAATGTTGCCTGACTCTATCTGCAGACGTGGCCTCTCTCGGAGGAGCTGAGAGCCGAAGGGATGAGAGGAAGAAACGCAAGACACGACCTCTCACTAGGACAAAAAGAAAGGAGCCAAGAGGAAAAAACTTACCAACCACGAACAAAAATAATAAAAAAGGAAGGCTAGACTATCCTTGCAACAGAAGACCTGTCTCGAAGAGAGGCAAAAACAATCTGGGAACTGGACGGTGCTCCACCCCCTTTTTATTCTGGTGTTGCCTGTCATGACGGGTGTGGAGCCCATTTCTTCACTGAGCCCATCATGGAATTCCATGGGAGAATGATTGTTCATATTATTGCTTGTAAATTTTGGTTATCCTTCTGTTATACTTTTATAGATATCGTTATTTTGCCATGTTTGTACTTTAATGTGAAAAATGCTAAGTTGAGAAGCAGCTTAGAAACTAAATAATTTTTGTTCAATATCAATCAAAATCTCCAAATGAAATTCAGCAACACAAAAAATGAATTTAATTAGAAAATTCTACGTGAGAGGCCAAAAAAAAAAAGGAATCAAGCTCTGCAATAAAGTGTATATTATACTTCAGATAGTATACAGTTCATACATGTAACATGTGGATGATATCCATAAGAAGACAGTTGTAACCAAGTCTTTTGTAAATCACTTCTGATTTAAAAATTACATTATTGCCATGCTAAAAACATGCCTGAACTGATATATAACCATGTGCAACTGTTCTTATCAAACTAACTACTTCATCTTCATTTTTAAATACAGTTCACTGCTACCTTTCTCCACCACTTCAAACACTTGCCAAATATACTCAGAATACTGAAAAGCAGTATGCAACTCAAAAGACTTTATGTAAATAGCAAACTATAAATAGGCTTGCATGGTCTTTTTGTGTGTGTTTACATTAGCACATTCTTGACTTCTCCCTGAATCAAGCACTTCAGACTTATTTTATGTATAGTAACTGCCATAAATGGCTATAAGTTAAATACAAAGAAAGATCTAGCAGACTTTAGACAAGAAAGTAGGAAAAGGTACATGTTCAACCAGCTCCCTTCATACAATACACAAAGCAAAGATTCAGAATAGCTCCCAGATCAGAAAAAGAAACCCTAGCTTGTTCTGACCCCATGTAGTCTTCAGAATTTCCTCCAAAGAGCTATGCATATGCGCATCTATCTATGTATCATTCTAAAACCAGCTAATGATCCAAAAAGCACTAAGGGTTTGAATATGGCCACAAGTAGCCATTTATATGATCAAATGGTAACAAAATGCTGAAGGTTTTTTTTTTAAATTATATTACAAGATTCAATATGGGCAAAACAAATGCAAGCATCCAATCTGAAACGTGTTACAGGAAAATTCATCCCACGACTATTCATCCCAAGACCATAGTATTGGTTGTTACAGTACCTGGCTGGTTTGTGGACTGGACGGGTCATAAGAATAATTCTTCAAAGTATCCTGAGGATTCAGGTGAGGAGGATATCGGATAGTTGGGTGAGAGAAATAGCTAGATGGGGCAGGAGGAAGAATAGCTTGTGGTGGAAATGGCAATGGGGAAGGTGGAGGTGGAGTTCTAGTTGAGATGACTAGAAAGAAAGGAAAATACAAGTTGTTTAGTATATTTTTTATAATAAAATTCAGCACATAAGACAGTAGAGAAAAATCTAAATCAAACATATTTCACAAATACAAAATTATTTATTTTCTTTCCATCCTCTCATTTTTAACCTACAACCTTTTGAACCACTCGTCCTTCATACTCAAAGCGTCTCAGGAGACAGTCAGTTATTTCTTTGGTGGCGCAATTTTGCTTTATTGTGCATATTTATGTTGTACATACTTCTGCATAGAGAAAGCATTCAGAATACATCCTTCAGTTATCAGATACGATCTAAAACTAAGATAAATCAATTAAATTAAAACTATAAAACATTTTTATTGAAAGTTAAGAGACATGGTCCAAAGCAGCAGCAAATGGTCTAACAATACTTTCTGCTATACCCTAGTTAATGCATGTGCGAGGGTGGGAGGTGGGGAATAATTACTAAGCAATAACACCATGAATAATTAGCAACCCATTGTGAAAATGCTAATGAATGTTCAACTTAAGGGCCTGGGAAAATCTTTCACCCAAGATTTCTCTGAACAAAAAGGCTATCATATCCCATACAGATTTTTTTTCCTTGCATTTCTCTACCAACTGTGTGCTAAATCTAAAAACGCAGTAAAGTCCTCAGCAATAAAGGCAATGTACAGATTATCTTGTTATTGCAGAGTTAGTACCTCAGTGATGGGAGATACATTATAATTCAATCATTAATATAATTTCATTTATATGTAAGATATATCGTGTGACAAAAACATAAACAAGAAATGGGGAGAAAAAATGAGCAAATGTTATGATATTGATATTGTCATATGGGGACAATAAATATACAGCTATAGCTTTAATTAATATACCACCCAGCTCACTCTGCAAAGCAATGCATTAGATAGGGTGTAGCTTTACAACCATATTTCATACAAATTATTATTTAGTTTACTAATATATTTCTCTGGTTTGATAAATAGTATCGTCAATACTTCTAGCTTTAATATTGTACAAGTCATTTTGTCTCTATCATTACTTAGGCCAAGGATAACCAGGCCCTAAAAGCAATATATTCTAAATAAAAATTCAGCCTTATAAAAGACTTGTTTCAAATGACCTTGAGGCTAATGCAGAATGTATTGTAGAATGCAGAATGTATTTTTTATCTTCCACTTTCATCTACTTTTTTTCCCTTGGCTAAATTGTTTTTATAACTCATCCAAAGGTGAAAATAACCTTAGTTTCTCCTTTTATCCCCCCCAACAATAAAGTTGGGGCAAGAGAGTGAGCGACTGAGCCCAAACCCCCACTAAGTGGGTCAAGTGGGAAGTAGGATTAGGTCTGTCCTGTTCTTATCCAATGCTTAAACCTCTGTGCTGGAGGAGTTCCTTTTCACAATGGCAATTATGGGGTTGGCCAAAAAATTCTGGCTCAATCAAAAGACCATAAAGTTCAAATGCTCTCAAGCTTCACATTGCTAAAACAACAGTTCAGCTGCACGGGCTTCCATAAAATGTGAAAATGAAAGGACAAATTCTTCTTTTTAAATATATTTGGGACCTGCAATTGATTTGAATAAGCAAATGATAACAAAACCTTAGTATAAGACTAACATAATGCAAATTGACTGGCCAATGAAAATCTACTCTTATAAACATGACTGTGGAGAAAATTCAGTATCAGAACAGCTCTTGTTAGAGGGTAATAATAAAGTAATAATGTCACTTCAGTTCACAGAAAGGTCTTCCTATTATTTAACTACCTCTTAAATGACATGTTTACACAGCTGAAAATTTGAAAGTTTAAAAGTCTTTCATTAAAGTACACTATAAGCTGTCAATTAAGGTCTTACTCCTTTTCTACATATAAAGAAGGGAAAAAACCCAAACTGTTTTCTTGAAGAGTCAACATACATTAATGACATGACATTCTTTTATTAAAAATAAGTTATGTCCCCAGACATTTTAAAAAGGACTAAAATCAACTATGGCAAAATAAAAATCTCAAGTAAATGCTTTTTACATTTTACAAATAACAATGTCTAGCTAAAGTTCAAGGATTTCCAGTAGAGCGGCAACAAATAATAGATAATCTTCATCATACTTATGGAGCTAAACTGTTTGCAACCATCATACTGTTTGAGACCATCATCTTCCAGAGTAAGCAAAAAAGAATCGAGCTTTATCATTATAAAATTCCACATTTATTTCATGAAGTTACAGAAACAATGTTATCAATACCGTGTTTATTCAGCTACACGAACTAATAGCCCCCAAATAAACTAAACAAGGGAGGCAATGTGGAAGAGGGGGAAGGAAATTGAATAGATTCATCTTATAAAGTGAGCTCTAGGAGTTGGCTAAAACACACTACCCACATTCATTCTTTGCACTATAGTCACATAGACACTCCACTGAACTAGATATCTAGAAAGGCTTGAAAACATGACTTCGCCACCTAGGCTGGGAATTCGGTAACATGGTTATAAAGCCTACTGCATTGCTAATGAAATTCAATGTGCTTTCCTGTAGATTATGCTTTTTAATTATTCTTAATGATTTCATTTTTTTAATGGTTTTTTATGTTACTTTTTTGGGTGATTTTGTTTTTTTGGTATTGTGTAACTCTGTATGCTATTCAGAGTCCCATATATTAGATGGGCAGCTATAAAAATATACTAAATAAATAAATAAAGAGATAAATAAAATAATTAGTGACACTATCATGCTGATCTGACACTGAACATCAAATTAAAATTATTGGGTAAAGAGTTTAGTTTATTATATTTTTATTTATTTTATTAGATTCATACCCTGCCTCTCTTCCCTAGTCAAGGGGAACTTGAGGGGTGACAGTTGCTAAAGACTATCTATACACAGGTTCAGAGACAGGTTGCTGGGTTCTTGGTCCTGGATCTATCACTTCCTTTAGTAATCTGGATCCTGCTGCTAGTGTCAACTCAGCAACACAAACCATAATAATCAGGGAAAGTCAGTGGTGAGAGAGAAAACTGCATATGTACACAAGAACTGCCATCAGTTAGTAGGGATCCCAGCCCCTAACTACATCTTGCTAATATTGCTGCTGAAGCCACCCAAATGTTACACACACTTGCTTTGAAGAAAATGAAAAATGCTATGTCAGCATAAAAGTCAGAAAGTTGTCAGCTGGCTTTGGCTAGGATCTGGAAGGCTGAATTATGAGGGCATGTTCTTAAAGATGTTATTGAATCACTTTTCAGCTGAAATTAGGGGACCTATGAATATATCCAGTCAGCATTTGAATAAAAATCTGATGTGAATATGGGCTTAAATAAGTCAAAAGAACAAAAACATCTAGTTTCCTTGTTGCTACTGCAATATGACTTAAAATCAACAAAATCTGTTAAACGTATATATATTGCTTTGACTAGCCAGGCAGTAAGATTGTTACAGGCATCAGGTCTTATTTAGTCTATAGAATTCATATTTAAAGCATTTAAATGTAATTTGATTTATATGCCATTTATAAAATTATGTCAAACTTACCAACAATTCAGCTACTTAACCCATATTTGCTAAGTGTTTCTATTTACTTAGCCTGTTCAACTAACATTGGTAATTGGTTAAAACTTTTTAATTTTGCTAATTAAAACATATTGGCTGCATCATGAATTTTATTCTGATATGTCCCCTTTTGTCTTTTTTATTTATATTTGTATGTATATTTATTTATATTTGTTATCAGTTTTACTATAACTGTTTTTTTATATGCCATTCAGATCCATTTGCTGTGAGATGGGCAGCCATAAAAATTTAACAAAATAAGAAAATAAAATAATTTTTCCACTATACAAGCTCCTTTTTTATTCTCATAGTTAGAAAACAGAATATAATATTTCTGCGCCTTTCAGAAGACTCAAGGCTCACTGGAAAAGCTTGTTTACATTAGAAATTATTCATATAGTGGAACAAAGAAAGGGAATGAAACAATGCCCTTTAAATTCTTCCATTTAAAATTCAAGTCTGCATATGTATAGTAATACATTTTCTGAAACATTCTTTTATACACAATATAACTGAGTTATCACCATTTAGATAGGTTTCATTAAACAATCTGTTCAGCGATTCTTAACAATCTGATATTTGCAAATATATGTCATAAATAGTAAATACTTAGAACAAAAACACAAACAGGAGTAAAATGAGGAACAGAGTCTGAGCAATCTAATTCTACTAAATCAGGGCTGTCAAACTTGTGGCCTGCAGGCCAGATGCATTACGTGCTGGCCACATCCACGTCCAGTTTAACAAAGGGGAAAGAAGTCCCGATACGTCATGTGACGCTGCCATGCCGCTGTGAGTTTGACACCCCTGTACTAAAGCAATATAAAAAATGACAACTAACTTAACCATAACAAAGATGTGAGCACGTATGGACAATAGAGGACCCTTAATTACCATTTCAAACTATTAGAATGAATGAATGAATGATTGCTTTATGGCTGTATAAACAATAATGTTCACTTTTTCTAACCAAGAGTCCAATTTCTACAATTAAAGTGAGGCTGGCAATCATTACCTTTATGGCCATGCTTCATGCTCACTGTTCTCAGCTGTGTTATTTAACTCAGCATTAATACATACAACATATAAATAGATTACATAATGAAGATCAACATTAAGACAGTATTGCAGTATTCAGAATACAGTATGTTTCTTTTAAAAACAGTGCAAAGAGTTACAACACATGTTTGCATTTATAATTGTTACTACTATATTTGCTTGCTATTGGTATATTTAATATGCTGTTCATCTGTATCTTATTAAGCATGAAAAAATGAAACTATTTACAATTTTGGAATTATTTTGTAAACAATGGCATTTATAAAATACACTTCAGGATTCATGAAGACATTTTTATAAAATGCATACTTGCATGAATGTGCTTATTGAAAGATTTCTAATGTTCGCTTTCAAAAAGTTTTTTTATAAATATATAACTGAGGTACAGATTAATTTTTCATGCTAATGTGTTTGGACTTTCTCAAGCTAAGGATTGGCTGTTTAATTGTAGGCTTGTGATCAAATAAGATGGCTTCACTTTCTGAAGTTGGAAATCTGCTCCGATAAATCTCTGGATACTCCTTCTGGAACTGTAAACCACAACAGTAAATCATCAATATATATATATATATATATTCCCAAAACTGCGTTACCACATGCACATTACAATGTTTTTTAGCCAATTCAACTAACAATTCTTGCAAATATTTATTCCTAAATCACAAGTACCCTTAAATGTACAATGTAAACTTGTACATATAAATGTAAATTCCTATTTCTGGTCATGCACCTACATAAAAAATCACATTGCAGGAAGTGTCTGATATTCTATGGGCCTACCTCTTTACCTCTTTCAAAGGTTAAATAATAAATTATTTAAAAGTTCATTGTGTGCATGTATAAAACAAAGATAGGATTTATAAAAAATATGGGCAGTGATTTGCAATGGTTTTCTAGCTGAGACACAGCTAGAAAACTGGAATCAGAAAACTGTATTTTATTTATTTGCTTCAATTTATACCCTGCCTCATTTCCTCGATCCAGCTATTATACTGGACCAGGAATATTGTTGGGTCTTTTCTCAGCAACCAGTAAATTCTTATTCAAGCATCTCTAAAAGCGGCCAAAAACCAGGAAGAGATGGTGTGTGTGTGTGTGTGTGTGTGTGTGTTCTGCCAGAAGTTGGAACAGAAACAATGGTTGGTTATGACCTTTCTATCATACCTAATAAGGAATATCGTAATTCTTTCATTTACGTACCTTTACACTTAAAATTACCTAACAGCAGATACATTTCATGATTGTGAGTACTAACATATTCATGGGAGAATCAGGATTCATTGCTGTTTCTCTTAAATGGAATGTGTACATATCTAAAGTTGACCTTTAGATATATTAGAGTGCAATCCCTATCACGTATGTCCAACTGTCTTACTAATTCAGAATCTTGTGAGTTGTAATCCACCACATTTAAAGTCTAACTATCTTATAAAACACTGTCATGGACCTTTAAATGAAATAATTTCAAGGTTTTTCAAGTCTTTGGAATCTTCACAAAGAATGTAAGAGGGAAAAATAAAGAACTGTAACTTAAATGCAGTGGCTTAAACTCTGCTAATTTAGAGCAAGACTTGAGTCATAAGATTTGTTTAATACATTCTAGGACAAATATAATTCTATGAACCAATTTGTTCAGAAAAAAATCCCTCTGTAGTAAGCTCTGCCATACATGTTCTACTTTGCCACAAAGCAGATTACAATAAACTGTGTCAGGTGAACTTGAATAAATCAAGTAAATATTTCAAAAACAATTGTTTATCATAACGCAAGTTTTCATAATATATTCATCTTAAAAGTATCAATAATGTCAGAGATTATGCTAACTGCAAAACACAATGTAACAATCCAACACACACTGGATTAAGAGAATGTGTAATCACAAGAGTAAAGAACATTTCCCCAAACTCTCTAATTTTCCCAAACTCTCTTAATAGTAATAACAGGCAACCTGTGGCACTTCAAGTAACTGCTGAACTATAAATCATTCTTGAGGAAGCATTGCCTGTGGTGAGATATTGGGACTGCCGTGGATTGTCTGTTCCTAATATAACACACATGTGGCAGAAAATCTAGTTTTCAAAATGCCCTGTCATTTATTCTGATTCTATGTGTCATTTTTCAGATTGCAGCTCTGGAAGAGAGGACGTTGTGTTTACCCATTATGGTTTTAACACAACTGTTTGGGCTGAGGTAGGGACTGTCATCATGCCATATTAGAAAATCCCTCATGTTGTACTCATCCAAGAAGGATATAAAAAGAGAGGACCAATATTTTTTTCACCACCCTTAAATGAGCTGATGTCACCTCCTATCTTTAACAGAGATACAAGCCTGGTCCAGTATAATAGCTTGTTAAAGGTTCTAGCAGGGGACTAGATAGTGGAAATCCTTCACATCTGATACGACAAATCTAAAGCAACGGTTTAGGTCAAAGTTGTTATTCTTGACAAAAGGTCAAGATGCTTAAGACACCACTTTTGCTATTGCAGTCTAGGTCCTCTTTGCACCACCATAGTTAAGAGAGCAATATAAAGTGGGACTGTAGAAAGCTTTAAAAAATAATCTAGCTAAAGGGATAGAGCCCCATATTTTCCACAAAACACATTTACAGTATTTCCAGAAAAAAATATTTTTGTTAACCAAATCTATCAAAAATAAACCAATCTCCCAAAATTACCTGAGGCCTTCTTACCAAGTAATGATATCTAAACAGTTCACCAATCTCATTACCTGTTTAAGTTTTTTCTTCTTCTCTTTCAGAGATAAATTTCTATCCTTAATAATATTTTCCAAAAGTTCAGCTACCGCTGCCTGAGATACAGAAATTTTCTGTTCGTCAAATTCCTGAGATGTAATCCTCATGCAATAGGAATAACTTGGAAATATGGTGCTCAGTTCTTCTTCAAGACATTCCATCTGCAAGCAAGCAAAAGCAAACAAAGAGAATAGGATAGATATTTAACAAATGGATGACACCACCAGTTCTGGCTAAGAGCAAGAACTTCAATTCTGAAGCTCCAATCTGAGATCTAAAACAGTGGCTAGTGAGAAGATCTCCGATAACCCAGAATTTTCTCACAATTTAATATAAGAATGAGATAAACATGCTTAAACCAGCTGAAACACCTCAAGAGAATACGATGACTAATAAAATAATACAAAATAAATTTCACAAGTAAGATAATTTTATTTTGATATTGGAACCTGTAGTTGCAATTCTTAGCCTTCAATTCATTAATATACACAAATGCAACTTCATTAAATTCCCCTGAGAACATTAAGAAAAAGCTGGAAAGTCAATATCAACTGACCTATCAAAAAGCACTTCAGATAAGATGAATCATTCCCAATATCTAAATATATTTTACGTTCTAAGGCTTACATTTAATGAAGTCTGATTTACACACTAAATCACACTTCATAAGCAAGGGTAAAGTATTCCTTGAACCTTGATTAGTTCCTAGTGAAGATGTTGTGGAAATAACGTATTAATCATTCAGTTTTGTTTTTCAATATATTTTGAGTGTAACTGGTTATAAGCAGGAATCATTAGCAAGGTTTTTAATTTTCTGAAATTTTAACCAGAATAAACTCAGATGCACACAGCAGTTCAGTAACTCATTATTGGGCCCATT
>JANHGC010002762.1:0-12233 GCA_027560395.1 Boaedon fuliginosus | reverse complement strand
CCTCACTGCATCCTCGTGCGCTCTTCCACTCCTCATCCCTACTCCAGCCAGCACAGTTGGCCCAGGGAGTGACGGAATTTGCGGGAAATGTGACGGCCGACCGCAGCGGAATCATTCAGCCCAACCGCTAAGAGTAAGGTGACCCCTGAAGTTTTATTCAAATATCTTACAACCCTCTTAGCTGCCTGGCAGTGGTATTCATTTGGATTTTCCACATGCCTGGCCAGGAGATTTTCCGCCAGAGCGATGTCTTGGCATGTTACTCATGTACAGTAGTGACCCCACCACTAATCTGTACAAAGTGTTCTCAGAGAACACTGGGCTCTGTTGATGTGTTGGAGCCCAGAAGCCAGTTTCCATTGGAATGTTGATAGATGTGCACCTGTCATGTTGCACTTGGCCACGAGTTGCTCTATCTTTTCCTGTTGTGATAGAGCAAACCCCTTCTTAGTTCTTGTGATATGTACATCCAGGTAGTTGTCCACATGGCCCAATGATTTCAGGGTGAACTTCTTGCCCAGTCTCTTGGCAAAGCAATCACAGGTTTCTCAGTTGGGCCCTATGTAGAGGAGATAGTCTACATAGACCAGCACTTTCTCGAAGTTGCCCTCTGACTTCCTGATGAATATGCATTCATTTGCTGGTGATGTGGTAAAGCCCATGTTCATCAAGGCCTTGGTTAAGCAATTGTACCATTGCTTCCCTTACTGTTTAAGTCCATAGAGGCTCTTCCTCAGTAGCCAGGTGTAGCCTTCAGCATCTTTAAAACCGGGGGCACTACATATGTAGATGTCATGGTCTAGGTCTGTGTGCAAGTATGCAGTTTGCACATCAAACTGAAAGACCTGTTCCCCCTTGGGTGCTGCTGTAACAAGCGCAGCCTTGATGTTCTCTGCTCTGACTGTTAGTGAGTAAGTTTCGCAATAGTCCTGCAGGTATTTCTGTGTGAACCCCTGTGCCACCAGTCTTGCTTTGTATAGGTACTTGTTGGGGAGAGATTTTAGCTTGTAAACCCAACGTGTACCTATGGACTTCTTATCCCTGGGTGTGTCCTTGGGGGTGAAGACCTTTAGCTGTTTCAGGCTGGCCATTTCATTCTCCATGGCAACTCTCCATCTTTCTTGTTCCTCATCAGGAAGCTGAAGGATGTCTTGAGTATGTTCTAGGAGCTACAAACACTCAGTTGATGGTTGCAATGTGGCCTACATCCAGCCTTTTGGGAGGTACGCCTTTGTTCTTGCACTTTGACCTCCTGATCTCTTGCCACTTGTTTTGGCTGTCATCCTCTGCTCTGCTGATAGGAAGCCCTGGATGTGGCGGTACAGCTGTCATCTTTGGCTCAGGTAGGGTGTCACCCTCTGGCTTGCAGGTATCTTGTTTGCTGCACTTTCGGGTATCTTGGTTGTTGGGGGCTGGCTTGGTGGTGGTGGTGGTACTGGACCTCCCTGGTGTATAGAACTCCAGGTCATTACAATGAAGCCTGGACCCACTGTCATCCTCGATGAAGTTGACTGACCTGGACACAACCACCTTTTCTTGCTGTCAAGGAACATGAAGCCTATATTTCCAGAACCGTATCCTAGGAAAATGAGTTCCCTAGATACCTTGTCCCCCTTCTTCCGCATCTGTCTGGGGTTGTTGACTCAGGCCTGAGAGCCGAAAACATGCAGATGGGCCAGGTAGGGCTTCTTGCCATAGATCATATAATACGGAATCTGATCTATGACTCTGCTCCAGGTCCTATTCAATGTATAATTGGCAAAAATTATTAACCAATTAGCTTTCTTCACAACATTGGTTACATTGTCATTGCTATCATGGTTAGTAGCAATGCTGGTACCATTTATAGTTGCAGTACCATTAACATTTCATTACTTGTACATATAGGGTTAGTAATGGGTGGGTTCCTATCAGTTCACTGGTTATGCGCTTTGTGGGTGCACTTGGCGAATGCCAGTCAAACGCGCACTGTGCACGATTGACTGACAAATCTTTGTGGTGTTCTGCAAGCACTCTGACACAACAGCTGCATGGCAGATGCTCCCCCATATCAACCCCCGGCTTCAACTTAATGTTGTGGAACTTCCTGGAGCGCCAGCTGGTTGCCCCCATATTGTCACTATGGAAAAGGTTGTAGAGGGTGGATCAAACTTCTTGAACAGTTAGTCCATTCTCGATGCTGGTGTAGAGGACTGAGTACATTGAGCATAGCAGTGTAGCATACACGCTCTGTGGGTGGCATCCACTTCTGGACTCCATGGTTGGGCTGAGGGGTTGGTGAGCATCTCCAGAGTGTTCTCCTTCATGAGAATGATCTGGATTTCTCTACTCCATTCAAGGTAGTTGTCACCCCCCCCCCCAGCTTTAGCTTCTTTAAATTGTGAGGCAAAGCTGTAATGTGATTTCCCCCAATTTGTGCATTTTTTCTAATTTTTCTGCTTTTTTGTATTCCCAGGGTAAAAGGCATAGGCACTCCTATGCCTGGAACAGCATGCTGTATAATAGCTATCTGATTTTGACAGGTGAGTAACTGCGCATGTCCAGGCAACTGGGCATGCGCAGGCTTCATTCACGGCCAGAGCTGGGAGGCTCTTCCTTTGAGCCTTCCTTCAGTCTCTTCAAACTCCTGGAGCTTGAAGAGACTGAAGAGGACCTTGCAGAAGAAGATCAACTCACCAGTGAATGGAACATCGTCGCTGGAACCGCCAAGAACCGCGGGTTGGTGAAGGCAGAGGATGTGGCTTCATCGCAGGAGCCAGACTCTTCGGGAAACGGTGAGTACTCCCATGGGCCCCGGAGGGTGGTCTGGTCACCCCATCCCTGGCATCTGTATTGACATGGCCACAGGTCCAATTGTTGCCCTTCAAGTTCCTCCGGTGCAGTAGCGGTAGGCTCCCGTTCCGTTGTAAAAATTGTGATTAAGGTTTCAAGTGTGGCTTGGATGGTGCGTTTATTTGGCGTGCCATCCTGGTTGGTTGCTTGACCCCCGGTGGCCTTCCTGGCTGGTGCAGGGTTGGTGTGTCTTGCCAGTTGTTGCAGGTTATGGCGGGAGGCCCATGATGCCTTGTGCCGGGCCTCCGCTGGCTCCACTTCGGGCGCTGGTCTTGTCTGTCGGGCTGCCTTGCTTCCGTGGCCTTTCTGGTGGATGTCCAGTGCCCACTGGGACTGATGGTGAGTGGCATCAGTCCCCGTGGCTTGCCAGTGCAGCTCCAGTAATGTGCTCCTGGGTGCCACCATCTTGGCACCGGAAGTCGCCTGGCAGCTATTTTTCTTCTTCTTAGCGCAAAATTTGAAGAGGAGGAAGGTTGTGGCGGGAAATTCGCCATGTTGTCCTCATTGGGGTAATGGTGACAATCCTTCTCCAGGCATGCCTCTCCATCTGCTTCCCCTTCTCTGGGCACGGGCGATCAGCTGTTGGTGGAGGAGTCCTTGTCATCCGATGAGGCCATCTCCTCTGCAGTCGTAAGTTGGGTCGCTGCCTTTGTAGATCTCACTGCCGCTTGGTTCCTCACCGCCGCCAATGCTGCCGCCACCGCCAATGCCACCGCCTCCAATGCTGCCATTGCCGGTGATGTGCTCAGGGTCTCTTCTGCTGGTGTTGCTGTCACTGCAGCCGCTGCCTGGGACACCAGCATCACGGTAAGTAGTTTGCGTCACTCAACATCGGTCATGGAGCTCACCTGGTTGCTAGTGGCTCCAGTGGCCATAGCCATGGCCTCTGCCCCACCCAGGCTGGTGTTTCCGCTGGCCTGGTTGGATGTAGATGCCCGCTGCTCCTCTGGCTCCGATGCTGCTGAGGGCCCATGTTCAGCAGTAGTCGGGGAGGTGCCGCGCAGGTCAGTGAGTGAGGTAGATCGCCTTACAGCCTCTCTGGTCTGATGGCCCCTGGTCATCATAGGAGACCTGCGTTGGTAGGATGCATTCAAATCCTTCTTGGATTTGGATGGCATCTTGCTTGTTATTTTCTTGGGGTCAAGTAGCTGATCTCTCAACCATCCTCTGGCTACCACTTGTCGAAGGTTAGAGAGATCTTTGAGATAGCTACAGGCCACACAAGAGACAAAGATCCAAACAAACAGGTTTATTCATGGTAAAAGGTAAAAGGTAGGTATAGTAGTTCTGCACAGAGACCTACATTGGAACAACAGGATTAAGTAAGGTAGGGAACACCCCTTATATAGGTGGGAGGCAGCTCCTCCCCCTATGGATGCCCTAGGTGAAACATCTGGTATGCTTCCATCTAGTGGCACATTAGGGCTACTACACAGGCACATTTTTTAATGTGACAATGACATTTCACTTAAGACAGTTTTCTAGTGTGTAAATATTAGAAAGATATCAATGGTATTATTGGGTTGTTTGGGGAGGGAGCAGAATTGAGTAATAGATAAGTCATTCTCTGACTGAATCCACACATTACAGGATGCTGTAATATGGTTCAATCATTTTTCTTTATCCATGTTTTTCTTATATTAGGATCCTTACCTGGAAGGGTAGAATTCTTATCCCCTATGGTGATCAGGCTAGCTCCTAAACACATGACTTATGGGAAAAGAAAGCTGAGATGGGAATATGAGATAGAGGCTTATTATAAAACCAACTCCTATGAAGAGTGCATTGTACATTACCCTTTGTGCTAAACTATAATATGGCTTCTTGGGTTTGAATATTATGCAATCCTATCCATTGTGATTACTGTGCCAGCATATAATGGTGCAACATGAACTGAATTCAGCTGTTGTAAGCTAGTCAGCAAAAAGCAATCAAGTCAAATGAGAGAGACTTCTTCTTTTCTTTCCTTTTCCTCTAGAAGTCTTTCAGATTTCTGCTTGTCATTTAAAGCCCGTTTGTGGAATCCAACTACCGCATATACTTGAGTATAAGCTGAGTTTTTTAGCGCCGAAAATATGCTGAAAAACTCACCGTCGGCTTATACTCGAGTATATATGGTAAGTAGTGACAGAACAACAGAGTTGGAAGGGACCTTGGGGGTTTTCTAGTCCAACCCCCTGCTCAAACAGGAGACCCTATTTCATTTCAAACAAATGGTTGTCCAATCTCTTCATAAAAACCTCCAGAGAAATCTAGGGATCTGATTTTCATCCAAATAAGGAAAGCTGCCCTCTCCACTGATTGATTGTAATAACCATCAGGAAATTTCTCCTTCGTTCTAGGTTGATCCTTTCCTTGATTAGTTTCTATTTATTGCTTCTGGTTCTGCATTAAAGTGCTTTGAAAAATAGGTTGACTCGGGGGATAAATGACTTCACCAAGATAAAGAGATATAACACGCAACTCTTCAGTTTGATGCACATGATTGGCACCAATACCTTATACGTATTTCTGATCGACTTCCATTTGTTTTTGATCAATTTAACAGAATCTTTGATAGAACTTTCCTTTCTTTAAAAGAAAAATTCAAGAAGACAGAGAGAAAGAGAGAGAAAGAAAGAAAAGAAAGGATTAGAAAAAGGGCAAAGTTGGGAGAGTAGGAAAAGAGTAACCTCAGACCTTCTTTGCTAGATTTATTTATTTATTCATATTTATTCATATTTATACCCCGCCACATTTCCCCGATCAAGGGGAACTCAAGGCGGCTTACAACAGTAAAATAGTTATATACAATTAAATAGGAGTTAAAACATTACTAAATACAGTCTCACATCAACATTCATCTGAGGGGAGGGATATGTTAGTTCCAGGCATTCCGCCAGAGCCAGGTCTTAACAGCTTTGCAGAAGGACAATAAGGTGGGGGTGGTCCTAAGCTCAGCAGGGAGTTCATTCCAGAGGCATCGCCTCAAACACGCATAATTTGTATGCATATTTTTCATTATTCTAAATATTGTATTTTTTTATTGGCACTTTATATCTCACATTCATCTTCTAAATTCAGATACTGTTAACATTTAGAGAAAAATAATTTAATAGAATCTACAAGTTTAGTGAGGTCAGATGAAGAGACCGCAACTCATTGGTAGCCTCACATTGCAATGAACAAGGACAGGCATTCAATTTTTCAGCTACTAAGATTGCTGGCCGAGCAGGTACAAAGATACCCAGGGAAATGATTGAAGCCTGGGAACCCTCATTTACCACTAGCGTGTCAGATAATTAGCAGTCAAATACTTGGCAGTACAAGGAAACAACAGCTAATGACTTAATAACCAGCCCTTAACATCCTAATCAACAACTAAAAAGCCACACACAAGTAAGCACCACATAAATACTACACGTATACTGTAATAGCCCAAAAGCTCAGAAGACTAAACCATCTAGTGACCGACCCAGATTGGATCCTGCTACAAGTATAGTGTTCACATTCTGTTTACTTTTCTTCTTTTGCATTGTATTTTCCTTATATACTTCTAACTTACAGTTTGCCAGACACTTCATAGCTGACAATACCCAGTGAGGGAAATCTTCTGCAAGAAAAGGGGGAGATAAAAGATTTACCAGCTATTACTTTTATACCCAAACTATGAAACATATTTGTTATATTTGTATTTCATCACTCTTCCAAGGACTACCATGGCACATACAGAAAAACACTTAAAAAGCATATCATTTTAAACTTCATATTTACTATACCACAATTCACTCATGGCTACTTTTTTGTGATTGAATGGGAATCTGAATGTAATTTACCCAGTCCCAACACTGATTTTTAATGATAAAGATACTTGAGGAAATTGAGAAGTGAAAAACAATAGGTCAACTTTTTAAAATTTTACTCATAATTTTAAACTGCATTTAAAATTAAAATATCTATTAGACCAAAATGCTATAATCTATTTACTTAGAACTCCTATTTATGACATTATAGTTTTCCTGTAAATGAATGCAGATAGAGCTTTTGTTTAATACAGGTGTCTAAATCCCCTAATACAAAAAATACTATATGACACTTTTTGCTCATGTTTAAGTTGGAAATAGCTTTAAAAATTACATTATAGCACTTGCCTGATTTATCTTGTAGAAGAACAACTCCATGTTTAGTTGTATTAGTCATATTATATATTATGTAGCGAGGAATTATTTGTGCTGGATGCAAGATGTGTTCTAAAGATGGTATACCTAAAATTGTTTGCAAACTATGTAGAGGAAAAAATGCAATCAATTCAGAAACCTTTTTCAGCAATTCTCAAGAAAACAGGTTGGTAAAAATTCAATATATCTTGCTTCAGGCGACCCAAATATGGTTAAGAATTACATTTTACATAGCATTGTCAACAAGCCAAATTATAAGATTTGACTGAATCATGACCAAAAGAGATAAACATTTAATATAGCAGAAGAATTATTATTTTGTGGTTCCTCCTCAGCTTTCATTAAAAGGACTAGTCTAAATTCTATAAATGTGCAAAATATATTATTCTAAATATGGAATATTCTGGAGAATAACAAATAATGCTGATCTATCTGTTTTGGACATAAATAAAGTTTTCTCCAAGTAAATGTTTTTGGAAAGTTGTTGGTAAATCTGAAATACTAGAAACTACTTTCTATTCTGGAAGATGTAAAACTGGAAGATGTAAAACTGATAATGTAGAAAGGCTGGATTGATGTGGTCTGGGGAAAAAGGGATACTCCTGTATTCTACAGAATGTCCTATTTTTTAAAAGTTTTGCACACAATTATAAAATTCCTTATATTAAAGCATTTTAGGGATAATGAATGAGAGCATTAGTAAGATCACAAAAGGAAAAGACTGAAAGCTTTCAAACTCATTTTAAGTCCAATAACAATTTGATGAAGTTCTACACCAACACTACAACTTTCTCTACAGATAAAGTGATTTCCTTTACCTCCTATTTAAGTAATTCAAATAAAGATTTTTTTATGATACAGTGGTAGTGTAGAAACCATACGTAAGTTTTCATAAATTTGATTTTTAAAATATTTTGAGAGCAAGTGCATATAAAGTAAGTTTATATATAAAAAAATTGCCTTGAAGAGTATTTTTTAAAAAGATCACTTGGGATACTAGAATAATTGTTTCCCCAGAAATTGTTATTCTTATTTCTAAAATTGATGGGAGAAAGGAAATACATCTGTTACTTACTGTATCATAACAATGTTTTGCCAAACTTCTTCTATATCTGCTTGAGTTATTTGTCTGCCACTTGCTACCCATTTTTTATCATCTTCATATTTCACATTTTCTTTGTTGTTCTGCAAATAGGGAATTACAAGCACTTTGTAAAATGCATGAGACTTTTATTTAAAATTCAGCAGAGAATAATATTAGCTACCTATAATCCATTTTTTTTGTCCCAACTAATCTGGAAGGTAGCAGTAAACTCCCAGCAGTCAGTGATACTTGCTTCTGGACCAGATGACCTTTACAATATTTATTTCAAAGTGCAGCAGTAAACTTTGGAAAGTGGAAACCATTACCTGCCATCTTTTTTAGCAGAAAGGTACAGATAGCCCTCGATTTATGACAATTGAGCCCAACATTTCCATTGCTAAGTAAGACAGTTAAGTGAGCTTTGCCTCATTTTACGACCTTTCTTGCCACAATTCTTAAGTGAATCATTGTAATTGTTAAGTTAGTAATATAGTTGTTAACTGAATTTGGCTTCTGCACTGACTCTGCTTGTCAGAAGGTCACAAAAGGTGATCACATGACCTCTGGGGCTCTGCAACTGTCATACAAGCATGCTAAGTTGCCAAGTGTCTGAAGTTTGATCATGGGGATCCTGCAACAGTTGTACGAAAAATGGTCACAATTCTCTTTTTTCAGTGTCGTTGTAACTTCGAATGGCCACTAAATGAACGGTTATTAGTTGAGGATTATCTGTAATGTGTAATTTATGCAAAGCAAATAGAAACCTTATATGGCCCTAAATGACTCAAACCTCATTCATTGTGCACAACAGTTGGACATAATTGCAAATAAAATTGGCAAATCAAGCTCACTTTTGGTAGGCCAAAACAGAATCAAGATAAATTATTTCATAGATCTTTTAAAAATGATCCATACTTGTTAAGTTCAAGAATCATCATTTTTTAAAAGATTGCAAGGTCTGCCTAGAAGAACCTTTATGTCTTCAGGACCATCCAAACCTGAGGGGAATGATACTCCATATAAAGACTTCACCTTGAAAAGGCTCAGTCCGTCCCAGTTGTTTAGGTATTAAACTGTAAACACAATTAATCAATAATAAATTACCTGACATTCCTGAATGTTATGTTTTTTAGGAGTTCTCTTGGAGTACTGAGGTAATTTAAACATGCTTTCTGTTTTTTTGGGTACATTATGCAGGGTTTCTTTCAATGGATATCGACGTGGCAAAATTTTAACAGGGGAAGCTGAAGGAAATCTATAATTTGGCACAGAAAATATCAATGTAGCAATTTAGTTCAGATGTAACAAAACTCTTCACAGAGATTTTTGTCCTTTTGCAAGCTAGATCTAACATCACTATTTGAAGATAAAAAAGTATTAGGAAAAAACCAAACATTTTCAATAACATTAGGAAAATAGGTATATCCATCACTTTTTGGTACTACAGTATAGATTGTAGCATTTTACAGATTGTGGCATTTTACAAGATATAGCACTCTTGGTACAAACAAAGCATTTATTATATTGGGTTACTAAATTTGATCTTTTGAACAGACTTTAAAATTCCATATTCTATTTATGGGTAAAATGTATAAGTATTTCTGTTCCAGTAAGCCACAAAATAAGGAAACCAGTCAAATCTTATTATTTATTTATTTATTTATTACATTTTTATGCCGCCCAACTCCCAAAGGACTCTGGGCGGCTTACAACAGAGATAGCACTAGCATTCAGATGTTATATACAACCTTTACAATCAATATATGACCATTTTTACAGATTCTGTCAATAATTTAGTAAATTACCTGTACAAGTTATGATTGTCATCCAGATTTTCTGAACCCCATCTTCCTTTTATATCCTCAATCACATGATTTTTAAGAAATTTCCTTAACAGCTGAATAGTTTGCTGCCTAGTAACTTCTGGACCAAAATTAATATTATTGCTGAGTAATTCATGAAGCCAGTCGATTGCTTCGGCTGCAGTAAAACAATTTCCATATTTTCTAAAGTGTTGTCTATGTTTTTTTTGTGGCATTTGTGCCCGAAAGTATTTAGTAACTTCATTCCACTGTAAATCAAGAGAAATTGTAAATGGAGAGGATACAGAGAAATAATGTTTATTTATAAAATTTATGGTAAACCACTTTACATTTTCAAGTTATATAGTGCAAAAAGTACATACAATGGTTTTTTTGTTAATTTTCTTTGCAAACAGTAATTTTAATATATTTGACACTCTTGTGCTGCAACCAAGACTCTATTAATATAGAGTAAAATCTTCACTTCAGCTGTCAAATCTGGTGAAATCTTGTTACTACATCAGGCCAAGCTACATACAGAGCACGAAAAGACACCTGAAGGTTCATCCCCAAGACGATTTAAAAATGCTCTGAAACGTGGCTTCTCAAGGAGAGCAAAAGAAACTCGACTGAATCCTGGTTTGCCCCCCCACCACTAGAGATTTGCCTGATCACCGTCCAGTGACTCTCCAGTCACCGATGCCAACGTGAATTAAAACTTTTAACAAACCACATATTCGGAGCACCTCTCCAGATTGGCCCGTGGATTAGGATTAAGTTTGTAAACTTTCGCGGATTGCGCTCTCCCTACAAGCAAACAGCTTAATGTTGGGCTCGCACGTAAAGACAGGCGCACATGCGCCCAACACAACACGGATCAATGATCCCCCGTAAGAACCGGCCCTCCAGAAAGCACCCTCCCCGCTTTTTTTTTTTTTTGGTTTTGGTTTTACCAGCTTGGTGGCGCGATAAGGTCCGGGAGAGACCACCCGAGTCTCCATCGCGGCTACAACATAGCGCAGCCGACGACACAACGGCCAACGGCAGCTGTGAAAACGTCCACACCGAGCAACTGCTGCCTGGAGGTTTGAACTGCGTTCCGGAGTTTCTGATTGGTGAAGTTGCGGGGTCGCGTGACCAGAAACCGGAAGCCAGGTGCGCGTGCTCGGAGGTGTCCCGTGGAAATGGGGAGCGGTTGGTATATATATTAAAAAAAAAAAATGGAGGAAAAGTGGTGGTGGTTTCACTTTCTCGCGTAACGGAACGCGGGGTGGGAATTCCCGGCCGTTTGCTGATCAATTCTCGGCCTTTTGGCTAAGATCGAGTGTAGGCTGTGTGTAGAATCTCAGGATAGCTGAACGGCTGTGCTGAACAGTACTGGCCAGAGAAGAAAAGTGTTTTAATGCTGAACTAGCCCTGTTGGATTGCTCTAAATGCCGTTTAGTATTTTGTGCAAATATTAAAACTTGAATTTTCGGAAGGTTTATTAAAGTTTTTTTCCCCTTGGACGAAAGAGGTGAATGCCCTCAGAAGTCTATTTTATTTTTGAAAATAAAAGTCGTCTCCCCGCCCCCAACTACTCTCAACTGTCAATAACTGTCCTTCAATCTTCCACACCATCCAATACAACTGACCATTTTCCATCAACATTCAAATTAAGAATGGAATATAAAATAAAATCTAAATGATAAAATATAAATTAAAGTGAAAAAAATAAAACTAAAAAATAATGAAAAAAATCAGGAGCCCAACATTAAGGGAAGTGGGGGGGGGAAGGCAAGTGGCTGCAAAAAGGAAGCATGGGGCGGTTTTTTCTTACAGGTAGGAAAAGAAGACTTTTCTCGTTCCCTGAAGGTTTAATGATGGTAAGGGCAAGCTGCCCATGGATCTCTGAAGTGGCTCTCACTCCTTTGCAAAAGGTGAGCGGCTGCAAAACGGAAGCATGGGGGCGGTTTTCTTCTTACAGGAAGGAAAAGAAGACTTTTCTCAGTCCCTGAAGGTTTAGTGCTGGTAAGGGCATGTTGCCCATGGATCTCTTCAGTGGCTCTCACTCCTTTGCTTCGCCCAGGCTATGTGAACTTTAAAAGCTGCTGGAGAGAAGCACTTAGTAGCAGCTTTGAAAGTTCCCGTGGCCTGGTGGGGCGAAGCGAAGGCTGCTCTTAGTGCCGGTAAAGGCAAGCTGCCTACAGATTTCTGCAGTGGCTGGCAGAGCTTTTAAGAACTGAGCTGGTGGGGATGGTGGTGGGAGCTTACCTGGCAGGCGAGAGGCAAGGCGAGAGAGGAGAGGGGCAAAGCAAGATGAGGCGGGAAAAATTAGTGGGCGGGGTGAGTGGCTGGCAGGTGGGGTGAATGGCAGGT
>JANHGC010002761.1:13169-29273 GCA_027560395.1 Boaedon fuliginosus | reverse complement strand
GGTTGTGGGAGCTCCATCACTGGAGGCTTTCAAGAAGCGATTGGACAGCCACTTGTCCGGAATGGTCGAAGGTCTCCTGCTTGAGCAGGGGGTTGGACTAGAAGACCTCCAAGGTCCCTTCCAGCTCTGTTCATCTGACTTTGTACAATTATGCCACATACAACTGTCCAGGTACAGAAGACACTTCCACCACAACTGGGCAAAGAGAAAACACCCATCTCAGTTGGAAGGATCAAAGCAGGGCGCCTGGCTTGTTCCATGCTGCATTGCGACGTCACCTGGAAAGAAGGGGATTGCCCAGAGGAAATGATATATATATAGCAATTATATATATGTATATATATATGTATATTTAAAAAAAAATCAGTGTTTTTTTTGCTTCACGCTTTGTGGCAGTTTAGAGCCTTGAGCCTCTTTCGTTCTTCAAGGAAGGCTGAATTTCTGCCCTTGCAAAGGACGGTGAGAAAGAGAATAACGGCCTCCCACATCAGGACGAGGAAGAAGGCGTTTCTTGACCTGACCTCAACTCAAATTCTGCAGTTATAGGCATTTCTCTCATTTAAAAAATTGCAAGGTTCTATTATGGGAAACGGCTTATGTCAAGCACAATCCTAGGCCTGTTTAAAGAGGAAAAAAAAAGAGAAAGAAAAGAAGAAGGACAATAATTTTCTCCCTCTGGCACTGATGATGTTACCTAGTTTGGTAATGAAACGTCTGTAAGGAAACCCCTAAGCTCAGAGACACCAAGGGCCCCTCGTTTCAACCCTCAGCTGCAAATATTCTTCTTCGTTGGTTAATCTCCTCAACCTTACAAGTCTTGCCTGCTAATCAAAATAAGCATTACTTACATTCACGTGATAGTATACAGTTATTTATTAACAGTTAAAACTGTTTCCCGGAGGACAAGGGGGGAAATATTACAAACTGGGACATGTAATCCAAACTTCTAAGAGAGTCCTTTAATCAGCCCTCCAGGGGAAGCCTGAATCAAGAGCAGCAGCTTTCCATCTTAGTCATATTTATGGGGGCTAATTTCAAAGAAACCGACTTGTCAGTAGAGACACGTAGGATTTTAATTTTTGTTTAAGAAAGGATAATGGACTCCGCTGATTATCAAGTGCTAAGAAACGGTCACCTTTGCATGCTATTAAATCAAAAGTTACAGAGGAATTTTCGTTAACAAAACCAGCTTTTCCTGAAAGAGAAAGAAATCGACCGCAAGAATTTTCCAAAAGTTTTAAAACATAATTCTACAAATCTGTTATTTTAAAGAAGATTTGTAGGACAGAGGCGAAGAGGTTGGACAGGGTTTAGGGAGACCTGAGTTTAAGTACAGAATACAGAACAGAATACAGAATGTTATTCTGGAGTTGGAAGGGACCTTGGAGGTCTTCTAGTCCAACAGGAAGGCAACTTCTGTTCCACTGGTTTAATTGTTCTCCCTGTCAGGAAATCCCTTGTTAGTTCCAGGTTGCTTCTCTCCTTGATTAGTTTCCATCCATCGCTTCTTCTCTTGCCTTCTGGTGCTTGGGAGGATAGGTTAACACCACTGGGTTATTCTGGGCTGGTGTTTCTCTCTCAGTTCAGGGTACCCCACAAAGTTATTTTCGTGGGGAAAAATAGGAAGAGGGAGCACCATCCAATCGATGTCGAAGCCCTGAAGTGAATGCATAGTATCAATCCAATAAAATCAATTTATTTATCTGTAGCCCGTTTAGCCTATTTTCTAACACCAAGTAAAGACAGACGGCTAAAGTCAGGAAGAACCAAAAGGAGCTTTAAAAACAACCCTACACCCAGTGGTGGGGTGCAAACTTCTTTTGCCACCGGTTCTGTGGACGCGTGAAGTCCTTCCCAAGGGCTTGGGATAGGCAGATGGGGCTGTGTGATGGTGTTAACCGTATTGTCCCTGGATGCAAGTGGCTCCAAGTGAAGCTGCCTTTTGCAAGTGACTAATGGCAGCTTTGTCAATGCCGATGGTGTTCAAGTTAGAACAATTAATCAGTGGAATGACTTGCCTCCAGAAGTTGTGGCTGCTCCAACACTGGAGGTTTTTAAGAAGAGGTTGGACAGCCAATTGTCTTGAATGGTATAGGGTCGTTTGCTTGAATGGGGGGTTGGACTAGAAGACCTCCAAGGTCCCTTCAAACTTATCCTGTTACGTGATGCTTCCCCTTGATCGGGGAAGAGAGGCGGGGTATAAATCAAATCAAATCAATCAATCAATAAAATAAATGCTCCATTTTTTTTTGAAATTGCGCTGAAGGCCCTTACTACTATTGGTACCATCGTTCTATTTCTATTTGCGTTGTGATAGTTACTGCTACTTTTCTTCAGGTGATAAAATATGATTTGTAGCAGGTTTCCCTTCCAGGTTATAGACACAGCCCTTGGCCTGTGATCCTGAGCCAGGTGGAATTAAAGCTCATCCTTTTGTTTTACTCAGCCTAATGGCTGCACTTGCATTATCATTGCTAAGCGCTGTTTGTTTTTAGCGCAATGCATTAATCTTCAGAGACATGACCTTTCGAGAAATTCCACTTTTATTTCTGGTGATGAACTGCAGGGTAAAATTAAGGATTTTCAGGCAAGTCTACGGAATGGAAGTTAGTTAAGGAGAAGGCACAATGTGGACAATCAGCTCAATCTGGTGATGGAAAAAACAAGAAAATACATGGGTTTTTTTTTTAGTCCCCTGAAATGAATGGCCACATGTCAGATCGGGGATGAAGCCCTTGGGTGACTAATTCGGGGAAAAAATGATCTAACCATCGAGATTGTGGGTATACCTGTGGTTACCTGATGAAGCCCCATAGGACAAGATTTAAAGCAGGGAAAAGCGTGCCAGGGGTTGAGCTGAGTTGGAAAGTCTCATTGCTATTTATTAATTAAATTTATTTGCTGCCTATCTTGTAATGAAAAGAGGCTTGTTTTATTTTTTTGTGAGGACATTATGCAAAGCCTATTTCTGTCTGAGAACTGAAAATAGAAGAGCTTAGAAGCCAAATCTGGATGGGTTCCAGACTGGCTCTTAGGGCCTCATTCGTTCATTTCAGAATTTGGCCAATTCCTGGAAACGGGGAGCTGAACTCAGTGGCAAAATGTCTCCTTCTGATTTTATAAAGAAAAAACACAAATATCTTAGCTACTGTAAATTATTATAGTGAAGCAATTCCCATAAAGATACTATAATAGGACCGTGATGGCAAACCTATGGCATGTGTGCCAGATGTGCCACGGAGAGTCCCCTCTGTGGGCATGCGTGCCGGCCAGCTGGTCTTTGGGTTTCCAGCACTCCGGCGTGCACAAAGACCAGCTGGCCATCACGCACCTGTGCACTGGACAGCTGGTCTTCGGTTTGGGGCGCTCTGGTGCGTGCATACAAGCGCACATGCACCCTCGTTCTGGTTTGGGCACTCGGTGCCAAAAAGGTTCTCCATCCCTGCCATAGGATAGTTTGAGGGAAGAAAATCAGATATGCCTCATTCTCCTAAGTAGGAGACAGGAGAACAGAGGGGTCATCTTCCGCTTTACAACCATTCAACCATGACTGTTCAAAATTATAGCGTCTACCCGGATCCCTTTGTGGCTTCCCAACAAGCACAGTCAATGGGGAAGCCAGAGCCACTCAACAACCACGTTACTAACTGAACAGCTGCAATGATTCACTTAACATCTTGGTGAGGAAGGTCATAAAAATGAGGCAAAACTCACTCAGCAACAGAAATTTTGGCCTCAGTTGTGTTCATAAGTTGAGGACTACCTGCATATACATTCCATATGATCTATCCATCCATACACACACACACACACAAATAACAAGCCATGGGCCACCACTCAAGATGAAGAAAAAACGGTGACCCACCGTAGGCATCTTCACTGTCCCCTTTCCAGTAGGGATGGCTAGAACTGGACTCTCAGTTTCTTCTGCACATTCCCAGCCTTTGAAAAGGGGGTGAGGGGAGAAAAGAGAGAAAATGCACCTCCACAGAAGGGTTTGCAGATTAGCCTTAGAAGCTTTTAGAGCCAAAAGAGAGGAGCTGGGATCCTCGGGGTTGGGGGAAGGACACGGGTGGAGCTCGTGGGATGGAAACGCCAAGGGTAACCTTGAAGGGGAGATTGGAGTCAGGAAGGGGCTTGTACGAGCGAGCGGCTGCCGTAATGAGTTTCTCGAGCCGTCCTTACGTAGACAGAGTGGAGGCCTATTCAAGTCAGGAGGCAAACGGGAGCGAGTGTGTGAATGGGGCATGAATTCCAATCGAGTCCCGAGGTTCAGTGTGTGAGATAAGCAAGTTGCTGAATCAGCCGGAAGCCGTGAGCAGAGAGTCCTGCAGGGGAAGATGATAAGGAGAAACTCTTCCATCAAAACAGGTTTCAACGGTTGGGGGACGATGAGGGATGCATAACGTCAGTCGGTGCTCAGGGGTGAAAAGGCTCCTCCGAAGCGTTTCTGCATCCAGTTTTGGTTGCTACAATACAGAAAAAGACGTGGAGACTCTGGAACGAGTGCAGAGAAGAGCAACAAAGATTATGCTGGAGGTTAAAACATGTGAGGAGCGGTTGCAGGAACTGGGTAGGTCCAATCTAGTGAAAAGAAGGACGAGGGGTGACATGACAGCAGCCCTCCAACCTCTGAGGGGCTGCCCCAGAGAGGAGGGGGCCAGGCTGTTCTCCAGAGCCCCTGAGGGCAGGGGAAGAAGCAACGGATGGAAGCTCATCAAGGACAGAAGCAACTTAGAGCGAAGGATTCATTCCCTGACAGGACAGTGGAACTCCTTGCCTCCAGAGGTTGTGGGTGATCCGTCACTGGAGGCTTTTAAGAGGAGATTGGACAACCGTTTGTCTGACATGGCAGAGGGCACGGGTGTCAAACTCGCTGCGTCATATTACTGCCATGTGACGTATCACAACTTTCGTTTCCTTCGCAGACACATCTGGTCCCTGGGCCACCAGTTTGACACCCCTGGTATAGGGTTTCCTGCCTGAGCAGAGGGTTGGACTAGAAGACCTCCAAGGTCTCTTCCAACTCTGTCATCCTGTTAAGGCAACTGTCCAGTGGGGATGGTGCTGCACAGGATGCCATTAATCTGCAGGCATTCTTGTGTGTGTGTGTCAAGCAACTGCCACCCGCAGGCCCTTTGCCTCTAAAGGGGGGTGGAATAAGATGGCAAGGCATCAACGGAGAAAATTACGGTGCTTCTCTTCTTATAGGCAAGACCAGGATAATCCAAATATGTGACTTCTGGAGGAAAACAAGCAGGAACACGTCCGATTTACCATTGTAGGCTCCTGTCAACCTTTGGGGATAATAAGCATGGGGAATTGGCTAGATGGCTACAGGAATTTATCTCCTGCCTGGCTAATGGTGGCTCCTCTACTGCAACATCATTATTTCAGTGATGTCATAACGCTGTAATCTCCTCCCTGGAAAATAAATGGTTTTGCCTTCATGGTGGTCATTTTAGTGCAAAGGCTTTATCTTCTTCCTTCTTTCCAGCATTTTTAATCTTCCTGTTTTTAAAGCCAATTAATCCTTTTTAGCTTCTTGGACTGTGACTGCCCTCCAACGCTGGCTTTCTTTGGGGCTGATTCTGGGCTTGTTCATTTGGATTTTATGCCGCATTTCGATCATTAAAGTCTTGCATTTTTAATCTCTAATATGAGCTTTGGTTATCTAGTGAGAGAAAAAACACCCAGAGAGTGGAGCCTTAAGCCAAGCTAAGAGGAGGAAGAAATTCTAGTGAAGTTTGGAATGAAATTAGGGATATTACAAATGTGTTCATCAAGGAAGCATAGAAGGGGATAGATTTCCTGCTGGTTCAGAACAAAAGAGTCCTTCAGAGCATCCATTCTTTTGTCAGGATAAAATATGTTACCTTTCTCCTTCCTTCATTTTATTTATGGGGGCGTGAAGATAAGGCAAACCCCGCTCTCTCTCCCTCTCCAGCAAATGTTGTTAGACCTTGTAAAAGACACAATAGAAAGATTTGCCCTGCGCATCTCCCTTCTCCAGCCCTTGATGGATTTACGGCAAAGCAACAAGGACTGAAGAAAAGTGACAGATGCCTCCGTTATCAAGGGGAGATGTTTCTGCCTCTTTTTCACACAAAGAGAGGGTCATCGCTCAGGAAACCAGCCACGGCAGAGCGGCCTTCAGGTGGCACCAGGCAAAGCCGAGGAGAGGAGAAGCAGAACTGTTTAATGGGAAAAGCAAGAGAAGTCCGTTTCTCTGAGAAGGATTTTAAAACGGAATAAACGGATAAATAAAAGAGCTTGCAGCAGAAATGGACTTCACTAAGTAGAGCCAAGGCCGGCTAGAGTCAAGGCAGAAGACTTTCCATGGTTCCAGCATGAATGGCGAACGAGCAGATCTTCCCTTCCTTTGGGAGGACGTAGGCCCTTCAATCGGAAAATATTCTACGTAAATGTAGCAATGTGCTCTTCATTGTTTAGATGAGGGGTTTTTTTAAAAAAATCCTTCCTTAATTCAGGGACTCCAACCCAAAGCAAACGACTCAAATTCCAGTCTCTGAAGTAGAAAGCACCCATACTCATAATTGGCCATGAGAACAATGAACCGGTGGGAAAAGGCTTCCCTTCAGAAGTTGTGGGGGTGCCGTCCCTGGAGGCTTTCAAGAAGGGATCGGGCAGCCCCTTGTCTGTAATGCTGTAGGGTCTCCGGTGTTGGAGATGACCAGGCTGAGCCTGAGGGAGGGTTCAGATGGGACCCCAGCCCACACCCCTTCATGTCCACACGCCAGGCCTAATTCCTTCTACCCTTATCTACCTTATTTCCTTTGGCCATTAGGAGTTTAGATTCTTATAGAGAGCTTCAGCTTGCAAGAAATCTTTATACACCCATGTGAACGGCCTGGTTCTTCTGATTTCCCTTGACTTTCTGCTTGACCAGGGGGTTGGATTAGAAGATGTCTAAGGTCCCTTCCAACTCTGTTGTGGTGTTGTTCTGTTCTGTGGTGTTATTCTGTTATAAAAGTGTTTTCTTTTCTGGTAATCTTATACAGGGAGTGGCTGCCCAATTAAAATCTCATCTTCCTTGTCTTAGCATTGGTGCATGTTGAATCAGTGTTGACTCCTGGGAACTCCCTGGGCCAGAACCTGCAGTTTTCTTGGCAAGGCTTCAGAGGTGTTTTGTCTTGGCCTTCTTCTTCCTGTGGCGGAGTGAGAAGGTTCCAAGGTCACCATTCTGGCTTCATGACTAAGACCGGACCAAAACTTGCATTCTGTTTTGGTTTCTATCCTGGTGCCTTCACCACTACACCAAACTGTCTATCTGTAGCACAGGATTAGGAAATCAAAAAACAATAACAGGAAAGTCCAGCTGCCTTTTGGAAAAGCTCTTCTGGGATGGGATTAATTCCATTCAGAGCACTGAAACAGGTCCCTTAGACCAGTGGTTCTCAACCTTTCCTTCACCGTGGACCTCCTAGAAATCCATTTTGTGGCCATGGCCACAGATCCCTGAGACTTAAATCTCAACTCAAGATTTAAACAATAGCATTTCTTCAAACCTTTGTGCACTCCCTGGGATGGCATTCACGGATCATAGGTTGAGAACCAACCTCTGCCTTAGACCGTGAAGTCCAACCCTCCCCGCAGGATCCCAAACTGAGGCATGCATTCTGCTGATGGGGATCTGGCTTCTCTTCAACACAACCGACATTTTGCTGGGGAAATGATACCAAGGCCAAACTTACTTCTTCCTTTAATTTTCCACCATAATTTAAAGCTCCCTCTTGGAATAATGGATTTATTTTCAGTTCACTGATCCCTTCTTTACTGATTTCTTCCTATGCTTTAATTATAATTCTGCATCTTATTTCCATTCTATTACTGCTCACTGCCTCCAACACTATTTTTATTGGAAAAGTAGAAGGTAGGCCCATGTAATAAATATGCATCAAACTGGACGGTCTGTCCAACAGGGTGGCCTAGAGACAGTAGGAATCCTCAGCTTTACATGGCGCCATTTAGCATTTGAAGAGAATGGGGCGCGAGTTCAGTGTTTGAAGGTGGCCTAATATGAAACCGCTCTGTTGCAAATAACTAAAACACCTCTGCATTTTAAAGAAAGTTAAATGAGATTTTAATGTTAACAGATATTTAATGGATTTTTTCTGCTGACTAATACAACTCTGGTAGACAATGTCAAACTAATGGAGGCACCATGTAAACCTTTTTTTAGCCATTTCAGTTAAATTAAAAATCTCATTCAGGCGTAAAAAGAAAATGTTGCCTTTGATGCCAGGTGAGAAGGTACTAATTAATAATTTATTTAATAATTTATTAGATTTATACCCCGCCTCTCTTCACCCAAAAGGGGAACTCTACTATCAGAAGGTTGAAGCTCTTACTCTGACGATGCTACACTTTCAAGTAAGGTGCATTTTTTCCTAATTTTATAGATATAACCAATGATTCATTTCCAAGTTGTTCCTTTGAAATCAAACTGGAAGGAGCAGTTGGGAATTCTCGAAGCAGGGGCCTCTTTCATGAATTTAATGTTTTGTTCTGACTCCATCCATGTTTACAAACCCCCTCCCCTAATTCAACATTCTCCATTGTCATAATTGAATGATGATGATAGAAGCCAGGATGATCTCGTCAGCTTGCCTCTCAATATTCATGAAATTATGCCAATTTGCGAGCGATCTGAGCCTCTGTGCAAAGCGGTGCCATTTTGTGTTTCAAAGGTTTGGCTATGGAGTAGAAAGTAGGGGAGCTGCAATTTAAAATATCATTGTGCTTATTTTTGTTGTTGTTGATGATATTGTAACTCTGGAATAGGAAACGTGTCTGGGTGTCTTAGCTCTCCCCCCTCTCCCTTTTCCATAATTTTCTTTTGCGAGACATTTGGGGATTTTCTGCGGCCAATCAACAGAATAAAGTTGTTTTAAGCAAGCGTCTAAGTTGCAATACTTTTCCAGACTTTTCATTATGTAATCCAGTCATTTCCCATTTGACTTTATTTCACAGTTGATTTGCAGTAGCATGAAGGGTTTTCATATCTGATAGTGGGCACTGACATTATGCATTCCACAGGACTGGATAACCAGTGAGCAATTTTACATTTGATGGTTGATAGCCTGCAATGTGATATTTAATATTTGACAGCATTCCGCAGCTCACATGTTGGGAGACTTATCTTCAATGCCTGCAAAAATAATTTTAAGCAAGGGATGCCACTTTGGTCTTCAGATTTAAGATTTAAAATGACAATTTCATACTTAAAAATAAAATCCCAGTCCCAAATCTTGGGAGAATATAGACCACATTGAAAGCTGATGATGATACAGAATTTCAGGATACAGAATAACAGTTGGAAGGGACCTTGGAGGTCTTCTAGTCCAACCCCCTGCTCAAGCAAGAGACCCTATATAACAGGATTTCAGACAAGTGGCTTTGCAATCTCCTTTAAAAGCCCCCAGTGATGGAGCAGAGAGAGCATGGTTGCCATGGTGACCTAGTAGACAGAGTTATGATGGATGATCGCTACTTACAGGAGTTAGTTAGTTAGTTAGTTAGTTAGTTAGTTAGATAGATAGATAGATAGATAGATAGATAGATAGATAGATAGATAGATAGATGGAAAGAGAAAGTTACACATACAATAAACAGAGTTGCAAGAGAACTTAAAGGTTTTCTACTCCAACCCCTTGCTCAAGGCAGGAGACCTCTATACCACCCCAGTCTCTTCTTGAAAATCTCCAGGGATGGAGGACACACAACTTCTGAAGGGAAGCTCTTCCACTAGTTAATTGTTCTCACTGTCAGGAAATTTCTCCTTAGTTGTAGATAGATGAGGGATACATAGATGAGAGAGAGAGAGAGAGAGAGAGAGAGAGAGAGAGAGATGGTAGATAGACAGATAGATTTGTTTGTACTATTTGATGCAGGTTAAAACATAATTGTAGATAGGATGAAAGCAAAGAAAGGCAAATGAAATAAACAGAAATTGCAACAAGCTAAGAACTCCAACTCAAATACTCATTTGATTTGATCTCCTTGATTACTGAAATCAAGATACCAATTTTCCAGACACAAAAAAAACTTCATTATAATTCCTAACAGGCTGCAGGAAACCAACATGCTCAAATTATGTTGATAAGCAGTTGTAAGGTTCACTTTTTAAGCTGCCTTTCACTTTTAATGCAAAGCAAGTGACTAGAAGGTGACTGCTTTGTGTGAAAGGTGAAGACAAGAGCAACTAAGATGATGAAGGGCCTGCAGACAGAAACATAGGAAGAATGGTTGCAGGAATTGGGTGTGGCCAGCCTAGAGAAAAGAAGGATAGAGGGGGCACGAGAGCTGTATTCCAGTATTTGAGAGGCTGCCCCAAAGAAGAGGAGGGGGTCCATTTATTTTCCAAAGCACCCGAAGACCAGACAAGAAACCATGGATGGAAACTAGTCAAGGAGAGAAGCAACCTGGAATTAAGGAGAAACGTCTGGCGGTGGAATTACCTGTGGAATGGCTTCCCTTCAGAAGTTGTGGGTGCTCCATCCCTAGAGGTTTTCAAGAGGAGACTGGACAGCCACTTGTCTGGAATGGTATAGGGTCTCCTGCTTGAGCAAGGGATTGGACTAGAAGACCTCCAAGGTCCCTTCAAACCACACTCCTTGCTAGCACTGATGATGTTACCCAGTTGGGTAATGAAACATCTGCAAGAAAATAAGCCAGCTCAGAGAGCTTCAGGGGCGTCTCATGTTTGACAGTGTTTTTGTGTTCAAGCCAGAGGATGCATCTGCAGAGCGATCCTTGCCAAAATCCAAGATGGAGGCCTTAACTCAAAACTTGTCAACTGAAACCGAGAGGAGACACACTAATCTTGTGGCTCCTGTAAAGTGGCAGGATTAGTTGCAGGCTGATAAGATGATATCTGAAGCAAGGCGATAAAAAGAACCAGAGGGATGTCCAGGCTGATTAAGAGAGAGGCCTCCCCACGAGCTGCCACCTTTTGACTACAGGCCTTTCGTTCAGATGTATTTTCACGGCGTGGAATTCTTAATAATGAGCTCAAGTACGTTCTTCCCTGTACACTGAGGCAACGGCAGGATGTATGGATCAACCATCGTGTGTTTCGTGTTGAATTTATGTTTTACCAACAAAGAAATAAAGGGAGGCTAGCACAGATCTATTTCAAGCTATTTAGCTCTCATCAGCTAGCCCCACCCTCCTGGGATTCGAACCCGGGCTACTTGCATGTTAGGTAGATGTATTAACCTCTAAGCCATGGGCTCTTCTTCCTTTGTTGCCTATACAAGGGAAAAGATTTTTTTAATCAGGGCAACCTGGTCTACCCAAGCTGTATGCTCCGTCTCATAATTGGGTAGACCAGGTTGCCCTGACAAAAAACAACAACACTTGTTATGTGTTTCCTTCAACAGAGATCTCCTTGCTTCACTGGAAACGGGCAGCAGAGGAAAAATTGCCACCTACATATTGCAGAGATGAGATGAGGCCGAAGGAGGAGAAACTGTACCCCCTCAGGAGGCTCTCGCTGCCCTTTGCACTAGTCAACTGAAGGATGGCCAGTGATTTCCCCAAAGGTTTGAGGTGAGCAGCAGGGACAGAGCTTCCTGCTGCCTTTGATCATCATAGTCCGTGCATCCGGCCATGCTCAAGTGGTCAAGGAGAGCGGCTGACTCTCTCCTTTCTCAACGTCTAAGATCCCCCTCCCCTTAATATCTTAGGTCATTCCGTGCCTAGTGACTTTACATCATCTTCTGGAGTCACCCGACCATTATTGTACCAAACTTCCAGTAATAACAGCAGGCGTTATATCAATTTAGTGAAGACTGAGTGATATTGTGATGATTTTAGAAGATACCAGTGAGCATGGCCTTAATGTTACAAATTGCAGATTTTTGCAGAGGAAAAAAAACCTATTCCACATACTCTTGAGATGGGGAAGGAAGACTAAAGGGAGGTTCAAAACGAAAGCATGCCAGCTACTCTTCCTAGGGGACACAACCTTTGTGACTTCCTCACTGTATTATTGTAGTAGAGACCAGTAAGGCTGTTCCCATGGTAGACATGGGAATTGAGCCCTTAACCCAGAAACATCTGACCGTCCTTTGGAAGCTCAAGTACTTTGGCCACCGAATGAGAAGAGAGGACTCCTTGGAGAAGTTGGGGGAGATGGGAGCCCAAAAAGGAGACGGGGACGGAAGAGGAGGAGATGGTCAGGTACTGTCATCAACGCCATGGACGTGTATTTGGGCAAACTCTGGGAGACAGTGGGAGGACTAGGGGCCTGGCGTGCTCTGATCCATGGAGTCACAAAGAGTCAGATATGACTTGGAGGCTGATCATCATCAACAACAGATTGAAACTGCCATGTTGAAAATAATCTTATCTGGGAAGAGTTTGATCTCAGAATATAACATTCAGCTTAATTTAAGGTTGTCTGCGTCTGGATATATGTGTCCATGATTGACGTTCCAAGTGATCCTTTTATTATCTGTGAGATGTGTATGAAGAAACACTTGTGGATTTATGTGAGTTCCCATAACACAAAACCAAACAATAACAGTGTCAGACAAATTTGAGAGAAATTGCTATTCCCGGCGTGGAAAAGACCATTTCATATGAGTTTATTGACAAATATTAAAGAAGAGGAGCTCTAAAAATTAACAGCAGCTTTCACTCAAAACTCCACACGAGGTGGAACATACAGGGAATTAAATCCAGGGGTTATTTTGGAGTAAAGTACTGAAAGCAGCCTGTTCATGTAATCCACCACCAGATCCTACTGAACTGGATTCCCACATGCGTTCCTTTCTGATAGCAGACCCAGGCTGCAAGGAGGAGCTTGACGTGGCTATCTTAAGCTCTTCCCTGTGCAATCCAGAAAATCAATGGGACCTTCGCTTCCACACGCTTATTACAATAAAGATGTTTCATCTGGAACTGCAGAGTTTCCGGAACCATCAATTTATGTCATTTGGGGGATTTAGAGAGGAGCAAAAAAAAAATATTAAGCAGATGCTAATTACATCTAAGACACTAAGAATGGCTGATCGAAGAGGAATTGGCACCTTTGAAGTGTGGGGCTGCTGTAAATTACTGCATACATCGTGGGCAGCCAGAATAGCTAACACAGAGATGTGAAATCCTATAAAACCAGACACATCATTAGAAGCTAAACTACGTCTGATTTACTCTGGCCATGCCGTGTGTGCAAAGTCATTGGGAAAGACAAGGAGGCCAGGAACGGTTAGCGGAACAAGAAGAAGGAGCAAGCAAGGAGCACCCTGGCTCAGTAACATCAAATCCGATACAAAGTTGAAAGTCCAACAACGGAAAGAAGTTGTGATTGATGGCAAGTGTGGAGAACACTTGCCTATAAAGGCACCAAGAGTCGGACATGATGAAATGGTTAACACAACAGCAACTATACCAAACCCAAGTAGGATCACTGTAGCGTAACCAGCTCAGCTCCAACTGTGCCAGGCCAGCTTGCTATGCTTCTTAAAGGAAGTAATGAGAGGGCATATCCAAACTTAGAGATGGGAGGACTAAAATTCATTAAAAAAGAGAATGATCACAGATTTGTGTGTTTTCCTCGTCTCTTTTCAGTCCAAAATATCACTGGGCAAAAATCTTAGGTACCACATTGCTCTGTCTTTGCTTTCTGGTTAAAATTAGAAGGATGTATTGCTTTCACCTTTTCATTGTCCTTGGTTGCGTTTATCCTTCTAATAAACTCTGATTGTAAGAGAGGGCAGTTGGAAACCAAACAAATATTCAATGACCACATTGTCCATCATAATGCCAGATGGTTATAATGTTTAATAGACAGGCAAATGATTAGTTCCAAAGTTCTCCAAAGAATTTGTTGGAAAAGTTGACATCCAATGTCCTTCTGGTGACATATATCAGGAAAACACTTGGAAAACCACATGGACATCATATTTCATAGCGCTTGATACTTGGCAGGCAACCTAAGAATCTCCAAGGTGATAGATGGATGAAAATTCAGTTTGGTGGAACTTGAACAGACCAACTTTCTGAATCAAACAGGGAAACTGAATTGAATTGTCTAGTTGAATGGGATGCCCACATATGAATTTGGATCTTCCAGACACATTGGGGCTGGCTGAATCAGATTGATTTTCCAAATAAAATAGGTTGCCTAAAGAGATTACAATTGTATGTCCCTAACAATCGATTTGTTTATTTTATGGTATTTTGGATACCAGACAGACTGGCATTATGAGTACGTATATACTCTGCAGTATGTTGGGTATACATTACATGTGGAACAGAAAGAACGATTCACTCTAAATTCTCTAAATTTATTCCTGGTTTGAAGGTAATGACGCTATTGGACGCTCCTTCAGCTCAGGCTGCTCTGTTCAGTGAGCTTCTATTAATGTTGGCATAATCTTATTTCAAGTTATCTGAGCAACTGATACACGATCCGATAGTGACATACAGATTTATCAGTCCTACAGCTGCCCTACACTAGAAGGGTAAAAATGTGCGAAGGATTTCTTTCTTTTTTTTAAAAAAGGGATTTGTTTAAACTTTCCTGTGCACTGTGCTTCAGGAATGTTTAACCTGCCCTCTGTCAATCTCCTTTTAAAGGAGCTCATCAAAATGAATTTCACAGGTTCATTATGCGCTGTATGTTTTCTTTTCGTTTTCAATCTCCTTCCAATCAGTTTCCTGGGTCAGCGAGGACAAAGAAAGAAGATGAGAAGGATGATGATGATGATGATGATGATACTAATGAGGGTGGTGATGACCATTTCAGAAGAGCAAAGTTGGAAGGACCTTGCTTAATTCTTCTCCCCCACCCCACCAAAAAAACCCTTCAATCTCTCTCTTGTACTCTGCAGAAAGTTAAGGAAGCTTCATGAAAGCTGAACAAGGTCTGGAGAACCACAGTGTCCTCTGAAATGAAGAGCGTGAAGATCTTAGATAAAAATTTGGAGTTTTTCCCTAGTTGAAAATAGCCCCAAGAGGAAGAAATGTAGGCAGATCAATGAGCAGATTTGAGCTTCAAGATGAGCAAGATCTGATTCAAAGGCAAAACGTTTTTAATTCCTCCCTTTGGGCCATAAACTAGAGCAGAGAAGCATTAAAATATCAGCACCTGCTTCCTTTGGGTGCTGGGTGGCAGAATGAGATGACAGGAACCGGGATAATGGACTTCTTAAGAAGACGTACTTGCCAAGATCCAGCTCAATCATTTTAAGTGTTTCTTCAGATTATTGGCATATTCCCACGGCTCCTCTTCACCAAGGATGACAAAAGGAACTATTTAGCAAACAGCCGGTAAGGAAGTTGTCCTGAGTGAATGAAGATGGTGTCGTCCAACTTAAACAGTAAACATTTCTGCTGTGTGTTGATCTGGGCTATTAAACTTGTCAGGATGGCTGACTTGTGTTGATACTGATTATATATTATACTGCATCATTGAACCGCTCAGAAATTTTTTCCTATATGGAAGGGAAGCCGAATCAAAGTTTGAGACGCCAGAAAGTTAACAAAGTTAATTGAATCTCTCATTCTGAGGTCCCCAAGGCAATTTGGTGCCTGAATCAATTTGAGGATTGAGTTTGAAGACAGCTCCAGATGATTTATGAACAAACAAACAAACAAACACGGTAATCCAATATTTAGTCTCAGATCCCTGGGTTGTTAGAACCGGCTCATTTACACTTGTTCTGTAATGCATATCGTTTAAGCAGTTTACGCCGATCGCGAAGGCAGTCCCAGGTCTCAGTCTAATTGCAGCGTCTATTCAAGAGTCTTTGCTGAAGTTTGTAAATACTGACTCGGCGACATATTTCATGCCCTAATTTGATTCGCTGGTTTGTTTTCAACTCAATGCAATGTGATTACCCAACCATCAAGCCCCCCCGTGACAGATGCCATTCTGGCTTCATGGGAACGAAGGCAACCGTGGGCAGGTTCACATTACGCGTTAAACTGTAATATGACTCATTGGGAGGGGGCATTGGTGTGTGTGTGTGTGTGTGTGTGTGTGTGAGAGAGAGAGAGAGAGAGAGAGAGAGGTGTGACAGCTCAGCTAGATATATTTTATATAGCAAACTTGGCTAAGTGGGAAAAAAA
>JANHGC010002759.1:95603-112721 GCA_027560395.1 Boaedon fuliginosus | reverse complement strand
GCTTTATTAACTTCATTAAAAATATACATTCTTACCATCTTTTTGCTAGCCTTACTTTCTGCTATAATGACAAAAAAAATCACCCCTCTCTGGTTACTGTTATTCTGAGTGCTACAGCAGCATCTCAGCTCTATGTTTGGGATTTCAGCTCACAGCTCTACCTTTCTGCACTGAAAAGTGGACGCCAAAGCTGCAGTCATTGGAGTCTTCCTGGGCCATCAACAGCCTGCCAGTTCAGCTCCAAACGCATCTGACCAATCTGGCTTCCTGGCACTTCTTCTCCTTGTAGCACTGAGCTCCTTGGATTTTGAAATCCAGCACTCTTGGATTTCAAGAGTGCTTGAGTTCAGCAGCTGGAGACTTCAAAAGCCTGTGCTGGACTGTGCTGGAAGTTCAGTGCTGGACTTCAAAAGCCAAGCAGCTCAATGCTACAAGAAGAAGTGCTGGGAAGCCATTGGCAAGAGGCCTGGGAGGAGAACATTTAGCCAGAATTCAGAGGCAAACGGGAAAATCCAGTAAGTGCAGGAAGTATCTGGGATGAGTGCCTGCCTCCCAGACAGCACAGGATTTTGCAGGAAGTGTGGGAAGTGTCAGGATGCAGGAAGCATTGGGAAGTAGCACAGATGGTCTTCCGGCAGTGACATCATGGTGAATGGAGTGGAGAAAGTGGAAGTCTCCCTTTCCCAAACTGGATTCCAGCACTGAGCAGCTCTACAGGGCCATTATCGACCTCAGAGAAGTCAATAAAGAAGAGGGGGAACCTTGGAGCATGTAAAGGAAGCACGATCTTCGTGAGGCAAGAGGATATCCCCACCCCATAGTGCCAGCATTTGGAGAGGACCGCCTATATGGATGCCCTGAAGCTGTGACTCAGTACAGTAGTGGGAAGCAAAGAGAAAACGGTAACATGATTTTTGGTGAAAAAGATCCAATTCAGTCTTCTAAAAAGCAAAAATAAACCCAGATAGAAGGGAACAAAGAGGATTTCTAAACTTTCAGAGAGGAGGCGAAAGGACAGAGAAAGAAATAAGTTTGGGATATTTACTTCAAAATACATGACTTATTTATTTATTCTATTTATTCTATTTATATCCTGCCTCTCTTCCCCGGTCAAGGGGAACTCAAGGCAGCTAACAGCAATATAAAATAACAATATACAATATAAAAATGTCCAACAACAATCATACATCCAAAGGAGGGTGGACATCATTTCCAGGCCATCTGACAAAGCCAGGTCTTTGTGGCTTTAGGGAAGGTCAACAAAGTGGGGGGTGGTCCTAATTTCCACAGGGAGCTGTTTCCATAGGGTTGGTGCTGCCACAGAGAAGGCTTTAGCACGGGGCCCGCCAGCCGACATTGTTTGGCTTTTATTTATGGAGCTTCTGCTTTATTCCTGCCCACTCAGAATATGCTATGCATTTTAAGGAACTGGCAACCTCTTTATCTATCAAGCAAAAAGTATAATTGTATTTAAATGACTAATATTTTGCTCACATTGCCTGATATTGAAAACATGAAATATCAAATCAGCTGTCAAACTTTCTATTAGAGTATTTGGATTGCTGCACTGCTTTTAAGATTTTCTATTTTTTAAAAAAATGGGGGTGTGAAATTTGTTATGCATACCACACAGCATCAAGATGATAATATTTCTTTTGCTTTCCCTCCTCTCTTTCTGTCCCAGAAGAAACATTACAGCATTATGCCGCACAGAAACACACATATATAGCATATAAAAACAGTGTAACTAAAAATATATCCAGAACAATAATTTCTTTAAAACAACTCAAAATTCTTCAGTCAAAATGTGTCTCCCACAATTAAGGGTAGAATGAAAAATAAATATGTATCTGGATTGCCAGAATCTGTACAGGATGGAATTTAACAGTCTAAGAATTATTACAAGAACAATTACTGTGCAACTGGTCCCCAACCTTTTGGGCTCCACGGACTGGTGGTGGGGGATGGTTTCGTGTGCGCAACCTAGATGTTGTGCATGTGCAAATGAAGCTTTGTGTGCTTGGCCGCCGTTTGCACGGCCCAGTTCCCAATAGGCCATGTCCCAGTTCTGGTCTGGTTGGGGACCCCTGACTTATCATATTAAATGTATATCCATATATATCTGTACATGTATGACTGTCTTGGATAGGCTCCATTTATCTTTGTGTACACTCACATACACACACACAATTTTATAGTACAAACTGTTGTAAGGCACATATAAATTAAAAATATTTTAAAATTTACCGAAGTCAGATGAACTTGACTGAACAAGGTTTTCTAACTTGTATATAAATTGTCTGTCAGATTTAAAAGAAAAAGATGTTATTGAAAACAAAAGTAGATATCAAAATAGGGTATTCAAACCATACATGTATCTCTACAGACATATCTATATATACATGCAGCACACGCATACGCACACACATTATACTTGTTAGACTTCCTTTTTAAAAAACATTTATACCTGCATTATCCATGCCGACAAGCTTGATAAAGCCTAAGTAAAGCATCCTAGAGGAAGATGGATTCTTCAAACTTTACTAGGAGTTTCTTTTATAAACAGCTTTAACTTCAATTAAAGTTTAATAATACAGCTAATGAACGTTCTTAGAACAAATTGTCAGAACAGGTGTAGGTTTTAAGAAATATGGAGCAATATAATAACCAATAATATATTCTAGGAAATAATAATCATAATAATCATAATCGTCATCATCATCATCATAAGATCTTGTGGTACTTTCGAATACAGACAGATCGTCACTTAGAAGACAACACACCAGATATCAGAGTTGTTGAAAACCGAAATGTACAATTTATTGATATCAATGAACCGGGAGGCACCATAGTCGAAGAAAAGGAACTAGAAAAACTCATGAAATATTGCAATCTGGCCATCGAACTATACAATTATGGACAGTGATACCCATTGTCATCGGGGCAGTTCGCACAATGTCCAAGAATTTTACAAAATACATCAAGAAATTACAGCTTCCTGCAATAATGCCAGCGGAACTGCAAAAAAAACCCTGCACTAGTTGGAACATCATACATTTTAAGAAGATACTTGGTTGATACTTAGGATTGTGGCAACAACCCATATTAACCATTAGTGCCAGTAAATAATATTTGTGATACATTTTTAAATGTTCAGTTGACTGAGTTTCATGGTTAGTGAATAATAATAATAATAATAATAATAATAATAATAATAATAATAATAATAATAATATCATACCTCAATAATCCAAAAAGAAATGTACAAGATTCAACTAAAGCAATTTCAGTAACCCACTGGAAACCAAATAATTCCACAATGTCTTTTTCATAATCAATTGGAAAGGGATCCAGCCCCAATAAATTCCTACAAAACAAAGTTAATATTGTTTATAGTTCCTTAAGCAATATCCATAGGCATTCTTTATGTGGGCACCCTCCAGGTAAGCTGGGACTTTGTTTTACAACTAATTCCAATGTTTGCCCAACTGAAAGGTTGCAGGCATCTATTCAATTTGTATTTTATTAATATATCCTTAGCCTTGCTCATTGGTGACCAAGATAATTGTTATACTTCCTCTGGTGTATGTCTTCGTATTCACTCTATTTTAGAAAGCCCTTTAAAACTAAACTGTGTACTACATTAAATAATCTAATCGAAATGTAACTATTTATTTGCTGCTTGAATTATTTCATGTATCCCATAAATGATTAACTTTGCAGTACTGTATAATCAAATCTCTTAACATGAAATGCATAGGGATCTCAGGACGGGGATCGCCAGCTCAGGAAATCTGATTTTTAGATCATATCATACGTCCCTAAGTATTCTTTCTGGATTGGTTATGGGAGATCACAATTTTACAGCCTAGCTCACCTGACTGCACAGTTGATAACTTTATTTAAGGAATTTTGGTTACTTTCTGTATTTTACTGTAATTCTCATTTCTTCCTAATGCATTTTCACTTCTATACTTCAATAAACTAGCTTTTGGTAGTGATTCATTTTCATAAAATCAGTCAAAAACAGCCCAACATAGGTAAGGTACACAAATACAAACAAAACTACTCATGTAATCTAGAAAAGCACAACAGTAACTGTTTGAAGAAAACATGAGTTGGGAATGGGGAAAATATTGTAGTCTCTTCCTCTTTCCTGCTAGCAGCTCTCAGGGCTTCCAGATATTGATACGAAAAATATCTAATCAAGTACCATCACTTGGTTAGCCCCACAGAGAAGGATCTCTTGATTGAAATGCATGGCATTATCTTGGAGTGGCATATGACACTGAGGAAGCTGATGGTCAGCTAATTGAAGAAGCAAGGGCTAAAGGAGTGAGTGAGCTCCAGCCAGCTAATTGGCGGTGACCATGAGAAGTACCTCATGGATCATCGCAGATCTGCTTGAGAATCACTGGTATACAGATAATCCTCGATGTATGACCACAATTCAGTCCAATATTTCGGCTGCTAAGTGAAACATTTGTTAAGTGAATTTTGCCCCATTTTATGACCTTTCTTGCCACAGCTGTTAAGTGAATCACTGCAATTATGAACACGGTGGTAAACTGAATCTGGCTTCCCCATTGACTTTGTTTGTCAGAAAGTCTCCAAAGCTGATTACATGAACCCAGGACATTGCAACTCTCATAAATATGAGTCAGTTGCCAAGTGTGGGGATGCTAAAATAGTCGTAAGTATGAAAAATGGCTGCAAGTCCACTGTGAACAGCCACTAAATGAACTGTTGTAAGTCGAGGACTACCTGTAAATGTATCAGTCTAGAGAAGTCTGTCTAAGGCAGAGGTGTCAAACTGGCGGCTTGTGGGCTGGATGCGTCACATGCAGGCCACACTCACCCCAGGTCTGCAAAAGGCAAAATGTTGCGATACATCGTGTGATGACGTGACAGCCATGGTCTAAGGCATAATATCTATATTCTACATTTCAATATAAACAGTATTGTTACTACAGAACTTTGTACCCCTTATCATGAGATTATTAAATGTATATACTTCCCATATCAATATCAAGCAATAGGGAGCATATATATACAGAACCACCACACAAATTATAGGAAAACTAATTCAAGGCCTGTATATTATAATTCTTTGAATCACTAGTACTAGACACAGAATCAGCATTACAAATACGTTTCTTATATAACATATAACCAAACTAAGCAGAAGAAATATTTTAGAGATATTCCATAACAGTAATATAAAGAATTATCCCCAAGATCTATTCAAACAAAGGCGAAAACACTAATGGGATCATAGTGGCACACAGCAGCTGTTAGAAGAAGCTAATTAAACATTCCAAATTCTCAGTTCTGAACATACTCACACACCAGGGATTTTAATACTATTCCAAGTAATTATGATACTGGAACATTCTTAGTAAAATCCAGCTTGTCTAATAGGTTCAAAATAAAAGTCCCACGAGCAGTGTTTTAGGTTTTACATACCTCTTAAGAGAACCACTTGCTAAATAAGAATCAGGAGAAAAGCTTTTTCCTTCACTTTTAAGGTCTGAGATGCAGGAGAAAGAAAGAACTCTGGAGTAATGTCCTTCTATTTCCATTGCGGCCTCCAAGCTCTCAGTCAAGGAAGAAGGCATGGAGTGAATGTCGGAGTCATCATCCATTGTTCACGCTTCTCTCTGGAAAAATAAAAACACGCAGCATACATTTTTCCACATGTTTGTTTTTCTGAATTATCAGAACTAAGCCTTACCTATTAAAACAGAATGTGATAGATTTCCCACAAGGACTTAGAAATATGTAAAGGCACAATAAGCGGAGCATCCGAGTACATCAGAATCCCAAAACTATCAACTAAAATTCATTGTGTTAGCTCAACATTAAACTAATTGTAGATTAATATTTACAGTTGTTTTCCAGATGTATTGTAGTAGAAATGTCATCATTCACAACAAATTATCAAGTTAGCTGGATAATGAAGGTTATGGTATAACTCACTGCATCTTGATAGGGAAAACCAAATAAACAGCAGTCATAATTATTACAAAATTGATGCTGAACACTTATGTGTTTCATTTTCTTTTTACATAGCCATGAGACTATGAGCATTTATTTCCTTTTTAATTAATCTGTGTGTTAGTGTGATTTTTATTCAATTTATATCCTGACTTTCTGCCATCTATCTATATAAAAATGGATGTGTGTGTGTGTGTGTGTATGCCTCCAGCAATTCCAACCAAACTTGGTACACAGATGACTTACTCTCTGGAAACAAATACTGTGTGGGCAAGACACCCCTAACAGCCCTTGGTGTGTGTGTTCTGACCTTTTGGTGTGTGTTCTATGAAGATACAGCCTACAGCGCAGTGGAGTTGCCATGGTAACGGCTTCACAGTACTCCACAAGGTGGCATTTGTAATGTGGCCTGCCTGCACCACTCTGAGACCAACACAATGTACGACACGCAGATCACATACAAGACGACATTTCTTTACGCTTCTGTGGGCTCAGGAAAAACATTTTTAACTAATTTAACTGCCGCTGAAATCAGGGCTCAGGGAAAAGTTGCTTTTACCATCACCTCTTCAGGAATTGCAGAGACATTAATGGAAGGAGGGGGGACAGCCCATTCCGCACTTACGTTGCCACTTCACGTCGCCATTCCTGTCTAATACAGGATTGGGATAAATAAATATCTGAGCAATGCTGGGTTATCGGTTAGTAATGAATAAATTTAGAACCCAGCCAATTTTACCTTAAATTTATTTATTTATTATTAAAATTTATATGCCCCCCCGTCCCACAGGACTCTGGACACTAAATCAACTATGATTCAACAAGATAACCCTTAATGTTATGTATGAACTAGATGAGTAAGTCCAACAAGACGCAAGGGGTTTTTTTCTTCATAATGCCATAATTCAGTATTTATTTACATTATGTTACTGAGATACAGTAGATATGACATTCTGAGGAGGAGCTCCTGGAATGTCTCCATTATCAGAGATTATGATAATGTCTACAAAAAAGTAGGCTTCCTCAGTAGTTTTAGATCAGTGGTTCCTCAAGTTGAGAAGTTCTCAATCAGTTTTGATCGCAAAAAGACAGAAAAGACTACATGACTGTCTTTTCTGTCCCCAGGAGACCCTTTCATTTTTCTGAAGTTTGTTCATTACAAATTTAATCTTGGCGACACATTTTCCTTGATTCTAAGGATTACTACCTATTAATTTCTTATGAATTTTTAAAACTTAGTCTGTTTTTATTCTTTCTTGTAAATTCCTTGATTGACAGGAAATCTCAAACTACTTTAATAAATGCATAAATAAGAACTAGCTTGTCATGATTCTGTTTTTGTAAATTTGAACTATAACAAATAGTAATAGTCCTATAGTAGTAATAGTCCTATAAATATTTTCCACTAGGGATGTACATGTAGAAGAAGTGGCATTATTTTTTAGGGAGACAGCAATTCTAAGTGAACTTAATGGAATTAAAACCCAAATCCTCCACCAGTTCCATCTGATGCTGATTTTCCATCATCAGTTTAAGTGAAATCCCAGCGTAAAAGGGTAAGGGACAGTAGGGTACCCTTGCTTTTGTTTCAAGTATTTTAATCAGAACAAAAATCTTTACATAGGCTTCAAACTGAGATACTCTTAACTAATGGATTTCATTCTGGAATCTTTCCAGGCAGTGACTCTAGGATACTGAAACGCTGGGTGTGACTTTTAACTGAACTTTTAACTTTAAACTATCTGAAATTTCAGATTCATAGATGTAGCTGCCTACACGATTTCAGTTCGCTGTCAGTTCAGAACCCGAGAGCCAGACTACTACTATATGTACCAATAATGATTATTTGACAGGTCGCACACATTTGTATTAGAGTGTCTCTGTACCAGAACAAAATACGTATTTGATGACAAAAGCATATTCATATTTTTGCAAATTCTTCCTGCTCCATGATAAAAGCAACAAAAAATACCTCTATATAGTTTATTAAACTATCTCCTTAAATTTAAATGTGTCTTAAATTGGGTAGATTGTAAGATAATTCACAATTTGATAATGCTAACAGTGAACACTTATATGGCCTTTTATTATTTAAGAAAAGGGACTGTTAGGTTAAAATTGAAATCCATTTTAGTAACTTTAGATAGTAAGTGACTTTCAGTACTACTGTAATGCCCTCTAAATTCCCAGTCAGCATAGCTGTTGCAAGAAAATATGGGAAATGAAGTCCAAAGTAAGGTAATTTTTTCCTTGTTTATATTCAGAGATTAATCTAAGTTTCAGATAACAGACCCTATATTTTGAGCCATGATTCTATTCAATGTATCTATAAAGAAATACTCCTTACTCAATACAGCGATTCCCAGGAAATGTATTTTGGTGATTCTTAACCAAGAATAGTCAAAGACTAGTTGTTAATCTGAGGTTTTTGAAAAGTGGAAACTGACAGAAAGCTGGACTTCCCAAAAGAAGCCTATCACATTTTTGTCCAACCTGATGCATACAGGTAGTCTTCGACTTACAACCACAACTGAGTCCAACATTTCTGTTGCTAAGTGAATTTTGCCCTATTTTACGACCTTTCTTGCCACAGTTAAGTGAATCATAGCAGTTGTTAAATTAGCTACAGAGTTAAGTGAATCTGGTTTACCCATTGACTTTGCTTGTCAGGTGACAACATGATGATCACATGATCCCGGGACACTGGAACCATCATAAATGTCTATGGAGATTCTCAGTCATCCAGATCATGGTTGTCCCAATGGTGCTTTTTCAAGATGAAACTGAACTTTCTGGGTTTACTTTTTTTAAGACGTTTCACTTCTCATCTAAGAAGCTTCTTCGGCAACCGAGTCAGAGCTGAAGAAGCTTCTTTGATGTGAAGAGAAATATCTTTAACAAAAACCCAGAAAGTTCAGTTCTCTCTTGAAAAAGCACCTTTGTAACATCATCACAAATGTGCATCAGTTGTCAACTGGCTAATTTTGACCTCATGACCACTGGGTTGCTGCAACGGTCATAAGTCTGAAAAATGTCCATCACTTCTTTTCAGTGATGGTTGTAACTTTGAACGGTCCCTAAATGAACTGTTGTAAAGTTAAGGATTTAGCTGTACTGACGGCACAAGAGTCCTACTCCCGTCATTGGTAGTCATTATTTCCTCATGTGAATCGGGCGTCACACAACTTGTAGCCCAAGACAATTGAAGGGTAAATAATACATACACCCCCGCTCCCCGCACACTCCATAAAACAGCAAACAAGAATCGGGGCTACAAATAAAAGCTGGCGGAGGACAAATCCCGAAAACTCGCTTCGGAAGCCGGACATGCAATACGAAAGTACCTGGGACAAAAGCGCGCGCCTTCTAACCTGCTCGCGAGGCTAATGGGACAGGGGCGTAGCTAGGTTGCACAGCGCCGGCGCCTTTCCCACCATCACACGTCCCTTCGCGGAATCAACCGGAGCGGCGTATTCCCGCCGCCTCTCCGTAATTCCCGCGCGGAACCGGCCCCGTGCTCAGAGGAAGAAGGGGGGGGGCGTGATGACGTATCGCGTTCTCACTGGACAGAGGAGCTCCATTCAGAAGCTTTCCCCCATTTTTCTCGCTTCGGAGGCGTCTTCCGCCTGTGGGAGTTTCCGAGGGGAGGCGGCCGCGGGTGGAGTCTCTGGCGACGTGTGGGTTGCTTCTTGAGATCCGCTTCCCCTCCGCTGATCAATAAATGCCGAGAGTTCCACGAAGAAGGGATTTCTCGGTTTTCACGCTAGAGAGAATTGCGCTCGGCTGGGGATCGGTTGCGATCCCAGCCGGTTTGCTAAGTTACGAAGGTGCGAATCCCAGCGAGTTGGGTTGGTTCAGTTCACCGTCCGTTTATTTTTTACGAACACGGGGCTAAGTTGATCCAGCTTTGCACTAATTGGCTCAAAGTGGAAATCATAGGTAGGGGCTGATGCTTCGGATTACAGGCAGTCTTCGAATTTATTTATTTATTTATTGTTTGTTTGTTTGTTTGCTTGCTTGCTTGTTTATTTAATATCCCGCCTTTCTTCCCTAACAAAAGGAAACACAAGGCGGCTAATAACATTTAAAGCAACAATAAACCAAGTTGAAATACAATTAAAGTACAGTTAAAATACAATTAAACTATCCAATAACAGTACAAATATACAGAAACATATTAAAAACGTTCAGTTTAAAACATAGTTTAAAACCAGTTAAAACAAAGATTAAAACAACCATTCGACTCTAGGGCCACGATGGAGCCCCGTATTATTGTTGATAAGTGAAGCATTGATTTTTTTGCCCCATTTTACGACTTTCCTTGCTATGTTTCTTAAGAGAATCACTGCGGTTGTAAAATTAGCAACATAGTTCGTTGAGTGAATCTTGTTCTCCCCCTCCCTCCATTGACTTTGCTTGTCAGAAGATAGCAAAATGTGATCACATGACCCTGGGACACTGTCACCATCCTAATACAGTCAAGCATCCAAATGGAAATCACGTGACCATGGGGATGCTGCAATGGTCATAAGTTTGAAAAGTAGTCATAAGTCACTTTTTTTAGTGCCGTTGAATGATCACTAAGTGAACAGTTTTAAGTCGAGGACTACCTGCGCATGCTGAGCTGACGCTAGTACAGGTAGTCCTCAATTTACAACAGTTCATTTACTGACCGTTCAAGGTTACAGCGGCACTGAAAAAAGTGACATGACTGTTTTTCACAGTTACAACCTTTTCAGCATCCCCATAGTCATGTGATCAAAATTTAGATGCTGGCAACTGGTTCATATTTATGACCATTACTGTATCCCAAGGTCATGGGATCACCTTTTGCAACCTGACAAAGTCAACGGGGAAATCGAATTCACTTAATCAAGTTGCAAACTTACCAACTGTAGTGATTCACTTATAACTGAGCCAAGAAAGATCGTAAAATGGGGCAAAACTCACTTAATGTCTCACCGAACAGCATAAATTTTGGGCTCAATTGTGGTTGTTCTATAGAAAATTATGACAGAAAGATGCATAGCTGGCCATGGATCACGCAGTTGTATGTGCGACATAAGTTCATGCATTCGCTGATGGAGATGGAGTGATTGAATTCCAGATACAGTGAGTGAGTTCACAAAGCATAACAGCAGATAATGAGGTTTGTTTGCTTTTATCTTGGCTTTGTTTGAGTATAGCTGTTAATTTCAGCTGTATCATGATTTACAGCTTTCAGTGCTGAGTGTCTATGTTTGTACAATACACTAGGCTAAAATATGATTGAGACTCAATGTGGATGTGTGAAGCCACACACTAGGAAAGTTAGGTTGTGCAAACCTCTAGTTTTAACATGGCTGATTGATGAATAAAGCAAATTAGGTCAGATAGGTTGTAGCAAATAGTGCACTGAACATTTTTTGGTTGTCCCTGCTTTCTTGAACCCAAGCCTGGTTTTCTTGAGTGCTTTATCTTTTAGAATCCTAGGGTGCAAAGAAAAAATATCTGCTGCAAACTCCACATGGCATCAGGAAGGGCATCCAGCCGGTACACTCAGCTCTATCCAGTCACCCTGATTCTACCCCAAATTAAAGAATTACAGGGTTGTAAAAAGGTGTTTTTGTCTTTTAGATTTAATTTTATCTACTTCTCTTTTTCCATACCAAATGTGATTAAAACTATATCTTATTGAAAAAAATATAAAAATTAGATATTATCCAGGTCCCATTTATTTGAGGGCTACTTGGAAGCAACATTCGAGGGCCAGTGATGCACTGCTGGCCTTCCAAATATCTACATGGTTTTAAAACAATACCAAACAATGTTTCAGAGTATTGTTGCAATCAACAAGTAGATGTCCTTTCAATTTTTAAAATGACATGTTATAGATGGGCTTTATATCCAGGTTGAGGAACAGGTAGCTCTCCAGATGTTGCAAAACTATAATTTGCAGCAGCCTTAGCCAACACAATCATTGTTGAGGCTTGGAGCAATCATGCATCTAAATCTGGAGAGGGAAAAGTTATTCATTTCATGCATACTTAACTGGTAAAAGTTTCTTCTGAACAAGCCCATGCAGAGAGATTATTTTGCTAGCCATGAGAGTATTCAGTCTCATATTTCATCTAGATAAATAATTGTCGAGTGTTTGTCGATGGTTCGTGATTTATGATTAATTTCATAGCTAGATAAAATGCGAGAGGCAAATGCTAATGTAAAAACTAATAACTTTACTTAAGAAAATAAAATAAACAGTTTAAAAATAATACATAACTAATAAAAGAAGCACAGACAGGCAAGGTGCATGTCTGTTCAGGTCAAGAATCCAGGAGAAAAAGAATAACCATCTAAGAAACACCCACGTTCCTTAAATTAAGATGGTAAGGCGGAGACACTGTCTCTGTCCAATTAACACATTGATAGTCAGGCCAGCATTTTTGGCGACAATAATCTCCTTTTTCAAATGAACAGTTTGTCAGTATAAGCACATAAATAGATGGAAGCAGCTAGCTCCCATGAAAAACTGGTAAAAAAATATGTAAACTTTCAAGCTGCAATTATCATATACTGGTAACATCTCCGGAAGGTTGAACGGGTTAAGTGATTGCATTTATGCACTTTGCCACAAACCTTAATGTGGATTGTTTGATTTTAGTTTATTGTGGTTTATAAACACAATCTTGGTTTGTGGCATAACACATGTCTTTTCAAATTGTGTCTGAGAACTTGATGAGGCTGTGACAGACTAACATTTTAATAGAAAGTTAGCCAATTTGCTATCAATAGAGCTTTATCTCTCCATTTTGGCTTCTAGGAATTTGAGTGTGTTAACTGATTGGCTCCACAATCTAAAAAGTTGGAAGATCTCTAGCATGATGTGTGGCCAAGCCAACTGATTTAATTTAATAAGACCATCTTTAGATAATACATGCTTTAGTACAATATAGAAAGTCAGCCAGCACAATAAAATATTCTGAGCTCTACTGATGTTGCTTGGATGACCTAGATCAGGGGTGTCAAACTTGTGGCCCACAGGCCGGATACGTTAAATGCTGGCCATGCCCACTCATGGTTTAGCGAAGGGGGAAAATGTTATACATCATGTGACAACAATGTGATGCCATGAACTTGACACCCCTGGCCTAGATGTTCCAGAGAGCACATCTTCCAGGAACGAGGAATGGAAAGTTGTTGAGAATCTAAAGTCCCATTGTTACACCAATGGATTCCCTGGATTCTTTATAGTCTTTCAATTGTCCATTTTGCCATTGCTTTCGGGGGTGGGGGAGTAAAAATGATTTTAAAAAAGGGTTTTAAAAAGTATTCAAAAAGAACCAGAAGAAAGCAATACCCTCCCCCACTTTATCTAACTTACATGAGAAGTGGTAGACTTTTGTCACTTGCACTCCTTTTGTACCTCTCATTTAGGCTTGTGCTGTGAATGATTTTATTTATTTATTTATTTGTCTAACTTATAGCCCCCGCCCCAACTCCCAAAGGACTCTGGGCGGCTTACAACAGCCAAATAGCAATAAAACAGTATGTAAAAATAAAAAGGGTCTAACTTCTAGAGTTAAAAATTTACAATACAATTAAAATACAATTAAAAATACATTCTTTAACTAAAATTCCCATCAACCCAAATATTAGCCTTCCATACGGGGGAAATCATCGGCCCCGTACCTGTTTACATAGGTAGGTCTTAACGGCTTGGTGGAAAACCAGCAGGTTGGGGACAGACCGGATTCCCGGTGGTAGTTGGTTCCAGAGAGTTGGTGCAGCCACAGAGAATGCTCGCCCTCCAGGTGACATTACTTAGTTGATGGGACCCGAAGAAGTCCAACTCTGTGGGATCTTAACAGGGCGCTGGGAGGCATATGGTGGTAGGAGGTGGTCTCTAAGATAAGTCCTGAGCCATGTAGGGTTTTAAAGGTCATAACCAACACCTTGAATTGAACCCAGAAACCTATTGGGAGCCTGTGCAGCTCACGCAAGAGAGGTGTTATGTGGGTGCATGAGGTGCACCCGTAATCACTCGCGCAGCTGCATTCTGGACCAGCTGGAGTCTCCGAATGCTTTCAAGGGTAGCGACATGTAGAACGCATGACAGTAATCTAACCTTGTGGTGATAAGGGCATGAGTGACCATGAGAAATGCCTCATGGTCCAGGAAGGGGAGCAACAGGTGTACAAGATGACCCTGTGCAAACGGCCCCCTGGCGACAGCTGCCAGATGGTGTTCTAATGATCCAGGAGGACACTCAAGTTGCGCACCCGTTCTGAGGGGGTCAGTGTCTCCCCCCTCAGAATCAAAGTGGGACAAAACGATCCCAAAGTTTCCAATTTCCAGTGAGCAGAGTGTGCTTATTTAATAATCCTTCTATCATGAAACTTTTCAAAATACTAATTCTGTCTTCTGACATACTGATACAAAGAACACAGAAGAAAACTTTTATTCTAATAACTAAGTTAACTTACCTCTTTCCACAACGGAAAGTAAAATAAGTTGTACAACTCAGAAGACCATTTTTTTTTACAGTTAAGTAGATGCTTTTGCTCTAAGAGTGTAAGGCAATCTCTTTATTCTTTTTCAATTTGTAAGTTGCCATGGTTAAATAAATCTGTACTGGGGTAACTGATTACCATATGCAGATTTTTCTGCACTGACAGCTTCTTTCTCTCTCCCCCCCCCCCCTTGGTCTAATTTTTATTCCACCTTTCTTCTCTCTCTCTCTCCCTCTCTCTCTCTTTTCTGCATAGCGAAGCCAAAACATCTCCCAAACAAAGATTCCAGGTAATTGCTTCAGGCATAATCGGGGAGCGGGAAGGAAATGCCCTGTTAATGATCTAAACTATAGCTGGTGGTTCCTTTAACCTCTTTTCCAGCTCAGCTTTTTAAAGTTCCTCTGGATGATGGATCTAGACAACAGAATCCATAGTGGATTAGCAACAGCCAGCGCTGGAATGGATGGGTTGAACTTTTGTTGGTCTTTGACATTGAAAAAAAAAATCACCAGCAGGGAGAACATATTGACAGAAAGGCTGCATTCCGGCTGATATATTCTCTTCAAGAGAGCAGATCCAATGTTTCTGCTAAGGAGCAGTGTGCTGGAGTTGGATTTAGTAGGAAAGAAGGTGTTGGTGTTGGTCAGTGTCTTCGTAGAAGGCAGAGAGCAGAGGTAAGCAAACTATTTCCGTGTTCTTACTGGGTTTGAAAACGTTTTCTTTTTCCACCTTAATGCTAAGAGGAAGCGGCATCAAAGATGCCTCAGATATGCTTCATGGATCCCTGTATTTAATTTGCATTAGGAATGCCTGATTTGTAAACAATACTTTTGTCAGGGATTCTTCTCAGCTTTTCAAAGAAAATGAAGCAGTCAAGTTAGCAGGGTTTGTGACATCCTGTTTAGTGCAAAAATTGGATGCCAAGCCTTACTGTATACGTACCAAAACCTCCTTTTCTTAAACGGTTAGCTATGCTATACTGTAGATAATGCTGTATTGGATGTATTATAGAAGGTATGTTTTGACTGTAGTTCAAATATTAGAAATTGTGTTTAAGATCACAGTGTTTTTTTTTAACTGTGACTTTAGAATAGAAGCTCCAAATGCTGGATAATTAAAAACAGTATTTAGCCTGGCTGTTTTGCAGCCAACGAATAAGGTAATAAATTTTATTGCACTAATCAGACTCAAGATGTTCTCTGTGTTAATTGGGTTAAAAATTGCAGTACTTATTAGAAATTCTAATTTCACAATGCAGCACTGACAATAAGCCCAGCCAGTGAATTATTCACATCTTTAATTTGCTCACTTAATGACAATGTGCTGTAATCAGAGTGCAGGGAAGGCTTCCTATGCATTATGTATGATGCTCAGGACTTTAATGCAGGACATTATGAAGCTCTCAGTGGTTCAGTAATTAGTTTTCCACAAGGCAGGACTTGGATATTCACAGATAAAAGTTCTAATACTGAAAAATAATAGTGATGGATAAAACAAACTAACAAAAAGCAAGCAAAGGAAAAAAATATTTTTATTTGTAGACATGTTTTTTTTGTAGGTTTAAATCTTACAAAATCTGAAGCAAAAAGAATGGAATAGAGTAGACCTTACCCCTTCTAGAAACAGTAACACAGAAAGTTGCCTCTGACTTACTTTCCTCTTTTTGATTATGAAGTAGATGTTTTGTGAATTGTATGGGAGGAGGCTTACAATGGGCCAGTAGTAAGTTTTGCAAAGCTTTGCAATCAGTATTAAAAAAATACAGCTGTGTCTGAAGTTCAAGTTGATATTTAACTTAGGTGAGGAATGAACCCCTTAGCATGTCACACGCTGGCCATGCCCACTCGATTTTAGTGAAGGGGGGAAAAGTTGTGATACGTCCCGTGATGACGACGTTATGATGCAAGTTTGACACCCCTGTCCTAAGCCAATCAGACTTTGGTCTGTTTGGTCAGTTGCAACAGTCCTAATGTCATTTCACTGCCATCTTCACCTCATAGGTCTGCTTCATGGTGAATGGAAAACTACCCCTATAATCATGAGAGGCCTAGTATTTTTCCACAGCAATTCAGGAAACTCTAATTCACTTCTACTACTGCTTGAGGGTCCTCCTGGATTCATGATTACTGCTCGGCAGGGGGGAAGTGTAATCAGGAGGACTTTTTCCTGGTTCAGGCTGATGTCTTATTTGTAGTCTTGCTTTTGGGGTTCAAGGATCTCACATTAGTTCATGACTTTATCATTATATATATTAATTAGGATCCCAATTCTATGGAACAACCGCCTTTTGGCAAATTAGATAAGTCACATTTATCGTTTCAGCACATTGTGTGAACAAGACCATCATATTTAAGTTGTAACATGGTTTACTCCGACCTACCTTATTATCTGAATGAAGCAATTGTGATTATTTATTTAACTTCTAGCATGCCTTTATTGTTTTTACAAATAACTCAAGGCAGGGAAATTATTCAAAATACCTTCCTTTTCTTATTTTCTCCTCAACAACCCTGTACGGTAGGTTGTACTGATACTAATTGGCTGGCTCAGCTGGCTTTTATGGCTAAAATGGGACTTGTACTAACCATCTCCTGCTTCCTAATCCGGGACCTCTCCAAAGACGACCTGGGCG
>JANHGC010002759.1:24981-38401 GCA_027560395.1 Boaedon fuliginosus | reverse complement strand
CACACACACACACACACACACACACACACACACACACACACACACACATCCATTATATATATATATATATTAAGCAAAACCAACATTAGAAGTTCTGTATATTTAATAGCATGAATATATAATGATTAAATTGAGTGGGTACTTTTTGGAATGATTAAAGTGAGTGGGTGCTAGAGAGTTCTATATGATAGGGTAGTGTCAGTCATATTTGTAGCGGTAAACTGTCCTTTATATAAACAAAATGTATAGAGTTTCATATCACCATGACACTATTGTTCATACTAATAATGAGTGTCTTATCAGTAAGGATGGAAACTTATTTCTTGTCCCCTTTAAGAGCAAAGCAACACATTGAACGTATGGCATTGTAGCCATATGGATTTCTGTATACTTCTGTGGAAGGGAAATCCACCCCTGCCTTCTCCAACCCCTTAATTACTATTTGTCCACTATGAAAAACCAAGCCATTGTTCTTAATTTGTAAGAACTAAACTATTATGACAAATATCTGTAATCAGGGTACCTGATTAGAACAAAATGTATGTTTAATACTAGTGTTCTCCTATTATCTTGATGCCTGATGCTTTTATTCTTAATCATTTATATATGTTTAAATAACCAGAGAAGGGGAAAATGCAGTTTTATTAAATATTGAAATATAGTATTAAGGGAAAATGTGCTTATGTCTATTTTTGGCAATGCAGTTAATATACAGTAAAGATATGGGTACATACTTTATTCCACTGTTCTGAAAGGCATGAATATAAAGGAATATAACTACAGAATTATGAATAAGCATCTAGATAGCAACTTTTTAAGCACTTTCATTGGTTATCACACTGGTTTTCCAAGCACTTGAAAAACACATAACATTATTTTTGCCAAAAGCAATGCATGTAATGAGAGTCAGAGTAAGAATTGCTTTGTGCTTCTAGCATTTTATTGAAATAACAGATGCAATGATAAGACATTTTCTACCAAACTTTTTTCTGAGTAAACCTTCTTTTGACTTTCTCCTACTCTCATTACCTATTATTGAAGATATTGCTTCTTACAGGTTCTTGGGGAAAGTGCAGGAACATTTAATGTAAATTTTAAAATATGTGCATGGACTACTTAAGAATATGCACACTGAATATTAAACAAACACCTGAACTTCCTGGTGTTGTTGCCTAGATCCAGCACTTTGTTATCTGCTACGTGCAGTGGTTTTAAATTTCTTATTAAATTCTGGTCTCTCAGTCTATGCAGCTCCTGCATGATGTATGTGAGAAGGACTTCCAGCAGAGATACTTATCACGCATTCACCTAAAAGTTGATTTTCCCTCCTTTTAGTTCTTGGGTCCAAGATACTGCATATCGATCATAAAATATCTGCCTAAAACATTTTAGTCAAACCTGCTGTGCAATCATATACCACATAGGCCGAGCATTATGGATAAGTGATGAGTGATGAATATCTTAAGCTTGCAAGGATATAGGCATGAGAACTCAGCTGTGTGCAGGCTAGGATGAGAGATCAGCAAAGGGCAATCCTGACATTTTCCATCAAATTTGTAGACAGAAATTTGGTAGATGATTTTTCCAAATCTTCATTGGGAAGCAAAAAAATTCTCCAAAAGTTTCTCAAAAAAAAAAAAAAAAGGAAAAAGTCCACTGAAGGCCACTGAATATTTTTTTCTTTTGTTTCAGCATCATTCAAGAGTAGCCTAAATGTATAGATATCCTGACAGGCTACATTACTCCTTGGAAAGAAGTCAGATGGCTACAGACACTTGAAGAATCTGGAGACAGTCACACGTCTTAACCATTTCATTATTTGTGGTTTGTTATGCAGTCAGCCAGATGTTCAGACTGGATTTGGCATTTTTGTCCACCTATCTTCCCAAGGATATGGGATGGGCAGCTTACCATTATTATTGCCTTAGAATCAGTGTTGACTCATAGCAACTGCCTGGAATAATCCCTGAAACTTTCTTGGCAAGATTTTTGGAAGTGGTTTATCACTTCCCACAGCTAGTGGGAAGAGGCAGCAGAGCCAAAAATGGCAAGGTAATAGCAGCAACCACACAATTGAGGGTTTGCCCTCTTTTGCATGTATTATGTCTGGATGCCCATGGGCTTAAGGAATAACTCAATACCATCCCATGGCCCACTTTAAGAGACCATGAAGAGGTTGTGAAAAACATGATATGGAAAACCCATCCAGTTGGGGAGAAGAACTTCCATCTATTGGAAGATGTATTGTGTATATTGCTATCAGTTCAAAATCACAGTTTCTTGATTAGCGGCAAATAATGTGCTTGTTAAACAGGGCATATCTAGCTAGTTCTCATTTAACAAACAGTTGCTTAGCAACCATTCAAAGTTATGACAGACCCCCCCCCCCAAAGGTATTTATGACCCACTTCCAGAGTTGTAATAGTGACACATCCTGTGTGGGTCACATGATTTCATTTTGGGTGCTTGGCAACCAGATCACTTTTACAGCCAGTTGCTGCATTCCCTATTTCATGGGACCATGATTTTCAATGGATTTTTGTTGTTTTCTGTCAAAAAAGAAAAAAAGTCCATAGGAATAAATGGACTTACTTTACAACTGTTACAAAAATAAAAGGGGGGTCATAAAATGGATTGGTCACATCGGTACTTTGACTTACTACCTTAATGTCTTACGACCAAAATTCCAGGCTTCATTATGGTCATAGATCAAGGACTACCTGTGTATAATCTCCAGTTGATGGATGCTCTGAATGGAATTGCTTCCTTTTGCAATTCAATTTGGGCAAACGCCTTATGGAGGGACTAAGGAATTTTTAAAGGATTAATGCAAGAAACCAAAGCAAAGATTCTTCTGATCTTATTCATTGTGCTTGCATATGCACACACAGAGTAGTTTGTAAAACAATAAAGCCGGGAAGAGCTTCCCCGCCCCGCTCCCCACTCCCCAGCCCCTGAGCACTTTGCAGTTATAACACTGACATTCAGTGTCAGATTGCTGAAAATTGGAGGCATCGTTTCCTGCCAGTTTCCAGCAGAAAATTTAATAAGGTACGGCTAGGCTTAATTCGCTAGAAACAGACAAACAAATGGACACTAGTGAAAATTCCTAAGAAATCCATTTTGAAAATTACCACTGCTCTTTGCATGTCACCACCCTCTCCACCTACCTACTGTGGCCCCCAGGCTGCTGAAAATAATTCTTAAAAAAGGAGGGGAAAGAGAGGAGACCATCTCTGGCCATAAACCTTTGCTTATTGTATTAAAAAAAAACTTTGTACAATCCTGAACTGCACATGCGAATGCAGAGAAGAAACATTTTAAAATGGAGAAGCTGAACAAGGCCACAAGGCTTCTTCTGTCTGGAGAGAGAAACAGGTATCCTCTTCCCATTTATTGGGGAATGGAACTGATATAAATCAGAGCTTTTCTATGTATGCTTCTTCATGATCAGCTACTTTTTCCAGAGTTCCCAGAAATCGTAGGGCAGTTTTGCTGAAAGAGTATAATGGTCTTCTTTCCACAAAACTATTAAGGTTGGTTTGCTTTGTGATTAGTGAGGCCTGCAGACCAGGAGTCCACCATTAATGCATTAAAAACCATGCTTCAAAAGTCCTGGTTTTGTGTCGTGGGAAAGAGAGGAAAGCCTGGGCCTAATTCTCCGTATTTGGTGTCAGACCTTGTTAACATTTCAACAACCAAAAAATATTGTTGTTATAACTATTTCCTTTGTCATTGACTTTGCTCTGTGCTATTAATTGTAGATTTGTAGGTTGGCTAGGTTACAAAATCTTGAAATGTACTTAAACTGTAGCTGGAAGACTTCTGTTAAAGCCCCTGGCAGCTTGCCATACTCTTGATTTGTTATAGTAGGACACTGTCTCCTGTCCTATTTATTTCCTGACCGTTAATATTTTGAGGCTTTTGAACATCATCATAGGCAGCTTTTCATTGGTTTGTTGTGGAGGGGGAGGTTTAGCTTTAAAGAAGTAAGTAATGGATCCTGCAAGTTATGCTCTAGATGTTTTTTTTAAAAAAATAATAATTATGGACAGCAACACAGAAATGGTTTGCACCTGTCTTTGTTTAAAAATGTTTTTGGACTTCCCTGTCTAGTTGATGAACCTCGGTTTTGCTAACCACATCTGAGACAAGTTGGCTGTACACTGCCTTCTGCGATAGATTGTAAGAAAAAAGCTGTGTTATACAGAATATAAAGTACATGGAAATGGGTGTTTTGATTAGATTGCAAGTGTCAGAGTTGAAAACTTTGGGTAATGGTTTATTAAGAATCTGTGAATATCCCAGGAAGGAAGAGTATTGTGCAGGATTCATACAAGATAAGAGAAAAAAATCACAAAAGAGATAGAGGTACATTCATTGAAATGAAAGGAGAGAGTGAATGTTCTTTTGTAATGATTTTTTGATTTTTTTTCCTTGTGTAAATGCAAACTCTAGCTATTGGTAATTTTAGCTATAGTTATTGCTATTTAATGTTAATTAAATACTAATATTTCTAAATGTGGCTTGGATTTGGCAGGCTTCAGATTCTGGAAACTTACCAAATTTGTTACTGGATGGGATTGCATTACTCCAAAGAGACTTGGTGTGAAATATGGAAGTTCTCCTGGATTAACAATTCCTGCTTGAAAAGCAGTGGCAGTCATGGTTAGGAGGACCTTTGCACAACTTTGGGTTGTGAGCCAATGATACCCGTTCCTAAATTGGGAGGGTCTACTCACTCACTCATGCCCTGGTCACCTCCACAGTGGATTACTGTAATGGGTGTACATTTATTTTATTTATTTATTTATTTGGTTCAATTTATACCCCACCTCATTTTCCGCGTCAGGGTGGGGGGGGGATGCTTATGAACAACATCTGAAAATTAAAGCTGCTACAAAATGTAGTGGCATGGGAAGTTATCGACATTCTGGATTCAATGCATGTTCCACCTTTTGTTTCAGATTTGCTTGGTGCCAGTTTGCTCCTGGGTTCACTTCAAAGTTCTGATTGTGACCTATAAATCCTACCTGGCATGATGCCTGGTTATTTGAGAGACTAAAAGAAATTATTTAGGATATAATAAGCTGTTGTGTCCTTTATCATTGATTTATTCTCTCTGGGAATTCTGGGAGTTGTAGTTCCAGTATGTACCTAGAGCTTGCCAAGTTAGGGACTGCTAATATGAGCTAACCTATATTGCAGAGAGGACTTCAGTTAGTTTGTCCATTTAAAACATGTATCAAGACAGAACTACAAAAATAAACAGCTGCCATCAACAGACTTTGTTATTCGAAAGGATTTCTCTTACCTATAATCCGATTGCTTTATGCCTTTCACAAAAGCAAAGGTGATTCTGTCCTTGCAAACTTCTAAGTGATCTCTGACTAATGTAATACAGGTCTTCATTCATAACAGACAGCATAAATTACCACTTTAAATTACCATTTTGACCTTTCCTTGACTAAGGCTACTTGCTTGTGATAGATAACTTCAGATAAGAATTGTAATGCATTTTGTCTAAAAGTATGCTAGAAATTATAATCAGGAATGGAGAATACTTTTGATTCTGGTGTTACATTCCATAAACATTGCCCTTTTCACATCTGAAACACAATTGCACTACCATTAGGCACGCTGCTTTCTACTCCCATTACCAAGTGAGGTGTAGCTTAATTCTGCAGATCCTATATGAAATGCTGCCGGGATCATATTGGTTTGCCAAAAATAGCTATTAACATATAAAAAAACCCTGTGCTAAAAGAAAAAAAGGTATAATCCACTGGGTGGCAACGGAGGTTTCTCTTCTAATGCATATAGCAACAGCATGGAGGCTATTTTCATTGAGATTATATCAAGTTCATCTTTAGCTCTTGCTGATGAGTATATTTTTTCCTGCACCACATCACAGTTGCTGTTTACATGTGAAGAAGGGACAACATTCATTTCATTTACACACTGCATGACTAATTTGGCCTTGCTTCGTACTAGACATTTTCTAGTGATACTAAAGTCTTCTCATACGCCTCTTGATTTAATTCAGAATCCCACTTTGTTACATCCTCTGACTGGATAACTTTGTACAAAGTCTTTGTGTGATGAGTAGGGGGCTACTTTACCACCAGTAGAAAAGGAAGTTATGATAAAGGGATGAAAAGAAGGTCTGCCAAACTTCTTGTGTTGATTGTTAGCTTTATTGTTTGTAGAACAGTGAAGAGGTACACAGCTTTTTAAACTTGATTTTATTTCCAAAATAAAGCATGGTGCTGTAAATCTGTTTTGTAGGAACTTTTGAGAGGAAGAGAGATTTTATTGTTACTGGACAGGGATCATACACAATTACCCAAGTGAGTTACCCAATGCAACATTTGGAGCATGAACACAGTTTAATTTTAAATAATACTTCCATCATTCATTTGTATATTATCATACTTCACATACCTGGAGAGAAGCAAGACAGAAAAGAAATGGATTCAAAGCATCTCTTGAGATGGTTATTCAGAGGGTAGAAAGGAGGTCACAGGTTCTGTGTAGCCCCCTGACTCATGTTTTCTATTGGGTTGATCAACTGCAGATGCCCATCTCTTACCTTTCTCTTGTATGTCTTTTATTCTAGATTGAGAGTTAGAATAACTTGTGTCACTTTGAATGTACACTAATCGGCATACATTAAAATAAAATTTTGTTGCATATAGATCTCAAAGGGTCTCCACCTCTAATATACACTACATAAACATGACAAAATAAATAAATAAATATGTAGATGTACCCACATATATTATATATGACACAGAGAAATAACACAGTCTAGTCTGGTTGTATACTTGTACATGGTGAGAAAAACGAATCTTCCAAGTTTACCAGACAGATGGCCTAGGGAACAAAGCTGTTTCAGAATCTGGTAGTCCTGCTAGAAATACTTTGAAACTTCCCCCCAGAGGGAAGCAACAGAAACAGTATTGCAGTTCATGCAATATAGTAAATAATAATTTTCACTTGTACATAATAATCACACATAATGCAATACATGCAATTTTATAGATAATATTTTCACTTGTATATAATAATCATACAAACCACATTATTAGCAAAAGTAAGGGTTCAGAATGAAATCCTCCATTTGTTTACATGCATATCTATATCAACTCCTATCCAGACCCACTCTCTGACACCTTCACTCCCAAACCCCTTAGATAACCCAGAAGGGTGTTGGATCACTGGTATCAAAAGCCACCTAGAGATCAAGGAAGGCCAAGATGAACACACCACCCCAATTTCGTCCTGACAGAGGTCACTTACTAACAGTTAATAAGACCTCCCTGTACAAATTGGTGGTAGAAGATGTCCACTGTATAAGTCACTTTAGTATTTACTGTATTTGAGTTCAGTATGGTTTCTAGATAATGGAGAACATTACTGGCACATCAATATATTTGATTCTTAAGTGTTTATTTCTTGGGTCATGTCCTTGAATGCTTCGAAAAACCATGTGTACACTGTTTGTGTTTACAAAACACTTCTATGCCTTCAGAACTTGTGTAGTTGGACCACTTTCTCCTTGATTGCTTTCTACAATAGACAATTCAGATAATACAATAGGAGCAAAGGAAATCAGATCATGCAGTTCTTAAGAAGAATATCAATTTATACATTATTGCAGTTTCTCTAATATAAACATGAGCATATTGGGGCAACACTAAGCATCAAATAATCAATTCATATATATGCAATAAATAAAACAGATGAAGTATAAAAACCGTTATGTAAGAGTAACTGTAAGAAACTTAGTGTTATAAAAATATGGGATGTCTGTGGAGGGTATGTGTGGGTTTTTTGTGTGTGTTAAAAAGGGCAAGATAGCTGCTATACAATTGAAATTCTGCCCCTGTTCACACAGTGAGTTTGTTTATCTTTTTCTATAAGGATATAAACATTTTTAAGAAAATAAGACAACTCAAAATACTTAATTCTTTATCAAAAATTTCAAAGCAGTTTACGGCTAAACTTATGAAAAAAATACAAGCAATCTCTGAATGCTAATAAAAGGACTCTTGAAAATGAATGCAATCAAAAATGATATTGGAAATAAAAAAACATTAAGAACAATCCAAAAACTTCGAGCAATTTGCAATTATAACAGTAATTGCTATTTTAAAGTGTTGCATTTATTTTAAAAGAAAACCTGTGCTATTAGCTGAAGTTTTTGGCATTTTAAATCACACAAAATCTCTTTGCAAGTAATGAAAAGTAAAACATACAGGCAATCCAAATAATCTGTTATTCGCACATTTTAGTTGATTTTAACAAAGTAACTTTTGAAACGTAAAAAATGCTTTTCCTGTGTAATGTCATCCAGCAAATTCTATTTTAACAGACCAAAATATTGTGATGTTGTTGTTGTTGATGATGATTGTGACAAATTTATAGAGGTGATCAGTTTTATATAAGAATTAAAGCTGTACAGGCATCAGGAATTTCTGTTTCTATATTCTTGTATTTTATGGGCATTACTTTTTTAACTTTGATGTTTTCTCTGTCTTGCGACATATATTTTCTGTATTTCAGATTTCTAGTTCAGATTTCGCTAAAATGAGATGTTTTGCTTTTCTCATTTAGGGATGATGAGAATAAGGGAAACCTATTTTATTTAGATGGAAGTTCATTAACTTAATGTAGGATGTAGTCCATTATTTTCTTTGCTATCTATATTCCATAAATAGGCTTTAGGCAATGAAGTTAATATAAGAAAGGCATTCCTACTTTTAGTAGCTTGGGAAGAGGTTTGCTTTCCTGATCAAAATCATACAAATCCAAGTTGCTTTTATATTAAATGGGAAAAAGTCATCTGAATAGGTTGTTTTTCAAAGGATAGTTCATTATTTGCAGTAGCTTTCTACTAATAAAGGCAGTTTATTCTGAGTTTTCTTAACAGAAAAAAGTACTAGAAAAAGTGAAACTGTTTTTTCACAATTGAAAATCAGTTTTCATGACTCTCCCTTTCCCATTCAAGGCCATTATGTAGTTTTTTCCCATAAACTCAGAAGTATATCTTGATGTAAATAGATATACAGCTTTTATGAACATGCTTTTCATATTGATCCCTTTGGGAATACTGGGAAACATTAATAGGACTATAACTAATAACATGGGAACAGACATCCCAAATTTTTTTTATCCATATACTAAGTGTATCTTAATTTTTCTTTAAGATATTACGATTAAGAAGCACTGTCAACTAGAAAATGATTTCCTGATGAACAGCAATGTAAAAGATGCATACATCTTTTTTAAAAACATTTTTCCAATGATTAAATTTGCTTTCAACACAGTTAAGGGGAAACATTTATTTTCAGTTATTGGGATTTTGCTTTTGTTTTTGTTTAAAAAGCAAAAATAAAAAGCAACGTTACAGACTGTCTAGTTTATCTCCCTTTAAAATACAAGTGTATATTTTAAGTTCAATCTATTTTGATGTCAGCTTTACTGTTCACTTAATACAATTGCCTTCAAATTATATGTCTTTTAAACAGTGGTAGCTCAGCAGTTTTCCCGATAACATTTCTTTGCCTACCCCTACTACCAAGTCATGTCTGCTTCACATGCAGTGGAGTGGAGCTTTGGTGGCAACCAGTGATTAATTAGTTCCAAAAGTGTAGAGTCCCCAAGGATACCCTTGGAGATGCTTTCCAGGTCTTGTTTAAAAGAAACATATTGCTTGCATTTACAGGTGTTGGTAGAGTGAATTTAGATTGGCTATAACTCTGCTCTGAGTTTGTTACATTGCTGTACTTATTCTGTTCTCCTGTTACAGGCATTGCATTAATTGTATTGAATGATCCATTGCTAAAATTCAGTGTTTGCAATACTTGTATATTTTCACCAGCGGTGAAAAACATTAAAATTGTTTCCACTCTTCTTTGAACAACAGTAATCCAATAATCCTTTGTCCACAGTTTCTCATAATTGCCAGGATAGCTGGGTTGATGAAAGCTGAAAAAAGGCCCAAACAAGATACTATGTTGCCTACCTCTCCAATGGAGGTTTAATGGAGAGAAAAGGAAAGAAGAAAATAGATGGTCTCCACAAATGGTCTGCTTTCTATGTCAACAGTTACAGTACATCATTCCAAGGCTTTCCCAGGCATAGAATGTGGAGAGTACATACTGTAGATCAGGCGTCTCCAATCTTGGCAACTTTAAGCCAGGGAGGCTGGGAAATTCTGGGAGTTGAAGTCCACCTGGCTTAAAGTTGCCAAGGTTGGAGACCCCTGCTGTAGATCATGGAAGGAAATCAGAATTGGAAAAGTCCTTTTTATTCTTACAGAAATCTCTACCAGCTCAAAGGGGATTTTTTTTTGTAATGGGGTGTGAAGAAAAAACTTATTGTTCAATATTGTTCTGCCATGATATTTTTAACATGTAACTTTTTCATTAACGCACATTTGAGGGGCTAACATGACAAAGGAAATGTTTCTGAATGTGGTATTATGGTTTAACGTCATGAACTAGATAATTTTTATATTGCAAAAGACAGTTCTAATTAGGCTGATAGATATACACATGCACAAGGATATTGGGAAAGTGTCCTTATTAATTATTTTGTGAGGTATTGCTTCATCCTTTTGCAGTTGTTGGAACTTTATATGGAACATAAATAAATCCTGTGGATTTCTGTATGTCTCCTTTATATACAACCAATCCTGGAGTATGAAACAAGTCTGATGTTTTAAATAACTTCTACTTTACTTCAGAATTTCTACTTTAAGTACCAAAGCACCAATATAGACCCTAGTTTCTACTAAGGTACCCAAAGGAAACATTTGGTGGTGCAGCAATTATTCTGGGAATGTTCTGATAGTTATTAATCCTTCATTTATGCTAGGATAAAAATGTGGAATATATGCACAGATGGATACAGATGGAATTTGAGATTTGTTACCTCAGTACAGAGCTGTTCATGGTGCTTGATATCTTAGCTGGAATACTGGCATTTGACTCCAATCTCAGTCTGAGTTTCTTTTACTGTGTCTTACTAGTGGGCTATGATTTATCTACATACAACCAGGGATGAGTTTCTACCGGTCTAACAACTGGTTCAGTAATTGTGTGCTTTACACGCTGCACGTGCGCACTGCATTAACAAAGAGCAAAAAATGTTTTACCTCTAACTGCAGCTCTGGTGAGTCTCAGAACAGCTGACAGGTGGCATTTGTACTGCTGCGCAGATCAGCTGGGCTTAATAAAAGGCCTTAAAAGGCAGACAATAGCACAGGGGTGTGTGTGTGGGCTCAACTTGTACCCGGAAGAACAGGTTTGCCATAACTGGCCCTAAGGTAACAAACCCACCCCAGAATACAACCCCAATTGATATTTCTTTGAGAAGATTCTCTTTAGTCTGATTATCTTCAGGCATGCTGGTATGAAAGTGCCAAGAAAGTCAGTCATCTTTCAGTTAGTTACCTAGCTTTATAGAGTAATAATATAATCATTAAAAGCAATGCTGAGATTGATAACAAGGGGGATATTGCCACCATTTATGTAGTACCATCTGATGACCCAGCCTTGCTAGGGGTTTTTTTATTTTTATTTTTTGAAAGAAACTGTATTTGTGCCAGAATGGTGCAAACAGCTGAAGGGGCTGAATTGGAGCCTTGCAGAGTGCTCCTCCCCACTCCCCCCTTGCCTCAGCTAAGCTCCATTTGAAAAAAGTGGCATTTTGAAAAAGGGGCTGTCCTGCACATGCTCAGTAGAACTTTTTCATCCTGTTTTTGCTGATGGTGGTGGGTCCCCTTTCCCACGCTTTTTGAGGGGGGGAAAGGGGGCAAAGAAGTCTATGACACCGCCCCCCCTGCTGATTTTGCAACCCTTGTGTGAAATTTGGGTGAGATTGGTGCAGGGGTATGGGTTTGTATAGATCACATACAAACCCATGCCTCTGTTTTATATAGATAGATTTTGTAACGCAAGAAAATAAATGGGAAATGTGAGGCTGATCTCAAAGACCATTTGTACTTTGGAAATTATTGACGAAATGCAACAGTGCACATGCAAACTACGACACTGTTTATATACCATGAACTCCTCTTACGTTAAAGAGTATATAAATCTACACTGCAGCATGCAATTTATTGCATATCTTAGTAAGAGCCTATCACTATCATTGGCGGAAGTGTCAAATATATAACAAGACTTGCCAGTATTTACTCTCCCCATATCTTAACTGATTGATTTTTTTGAGGGGGGTGGGCTGAGCCATCCATATTTCATATTGTGTAATTCCATAGGTAAGTCTGTTTGCTGAGTGATGCAGAGCAGAGGGCAACACATGCGTGATTTTAGGGTTTTATTTACATGTTGAAGTGACATTTGAGATGGAGAGTGAAAATAAAAAATAAAATGGGTAATAATCAGAACCAACAGCTATGTCTCTTTTGTACCGTAGACACCTACACATAGCTGTACAAACCACCATCTTCCCACTAGACCATCCGACCATCACAATTTTGCAGAGCCTTCTGTTCCATGGCAGACAGATGGAGATTTTATTAAATCAGGCTTTAAACATACAGAGATGATTCTTGCTAACAGCAGGGTATGTGTCTGAGAAGACTGAAATATTTATCTGCTATTATTAAAATCACTATTATAGGATACAGCGACAACTTAGAAGCAGATGCTTCTTTGAAACCTGTGGGAAAATACAGGGTAAAGGTAAAGGAAATATTGCATTAAATTATTCACATGTGTAAATAGTCTAAATAAGAATACATGAAATTCCCCAAAATGATTTGGAGCTGAGAAAACAACCTGATAATTTTTTTTTTTTGCACTATTTCAACAATTGTGTTAGTTATGGCGGGGGGTTGGTAGATTTTAATGTTGTTAGGTATGCTGCATAGAAGAAGGGTGAGAAACTGATTTCGTGCTCTATTTATTCCGATGAGGTTTGGAGGTTTACTGATAAATATTTTCACGTAACCCCAAAAAGAGAACCTAAATCTTGCAATAGTCAGCAATAGTAAAGAAAAATGATGTCTAAGCCAGTTAAAGATTTTGTCGTAAATTTAACAAATTTCTTTGATTTGGCTTATGTAGGTCAGCACATTGTTGACTGGCTTGATGAAAATGCACAATCACCCATTGTCACCAACTTCTTTTTTTTATCAGCAGTGTAATCAGCGGATTACACTGATAGATGAACCTTAACCTGAACCTTAAGAGCTCTTGCAAACTACAATCTAGGATCCAGTAAGTTTTTTTCCATTTCCAAATTGGAAGCTCCAATTGGTCCAGAATGTGGCTGCACAAGTGATTAAGGGTGTACCTCGGTGCACCCATATAATACCTGTCCTCCACAAGCTGCACTGGCTCCCAATAGTCTTCTGGGTGCAATTTAAGGTGCTAGTGACAACTTTTAA
>JANHGC010002758.1:159794-173662 GCA_027560395.1 Boaedon fuliginosus | reverse complement strand
AATGAAGTAATGATTGTATATTTTAGAAATGAGATATAGAAATATGGTGTAACCCCTCTAACACCAAAATGGAAAAAGTATGGTTTTTTTTATTATATTTTGGAAAATAATAAAAATTATTGACCAAAAAAAAAAAAAACTTCTGGAAATCCCAGCAACAAAGCCCATTTCTGTATGTTTACTTTAAATAAACATTTTAACAAATCTGGGTAACATTACAGGAAAAAGTTTGCCCAAGCCCACTCCAGCAGCTTATAATACTAAGATCAATAACCATGTTATTTGATGGTATCCATCAGACAGTTAAGCACTGTTTGAAAACAATGAGATACTGTTTTGAATATAAAGTTCCTGTTAGTTGCATGGACATGTTGGGTTATTGAAGCAGTCAATTGGTTGAATTACCTATGACTTCACTCTACCATTTGATCCAACTTCAGAATGTTGTTTTTCATATTGTTCTGGGGGTTTTTTTCTTGTTTTGTTCTTCTTTTTAGTGCCAATCATTACATTGGTTGGGTGTTCAAGAAAAATAATACTACAGATTGTTGACAGGTGATGTCTGGCATATGGGCACACCCAGTTATATGAAAGACTGCCATGTTTTGGTTTAAACTTGAATAACTATGTCATGGTTAAGAACCTTTTGTCATCTTGCTCCAATTCTTTGCAACACGTTCTACCAGGGATACATTTGTAATCAGATTTTTTTTTTAAGATTAAAAAAAATGGTCCTCGTTAATGAGCTTCCAAGATGATTCTTTGAAATAAATAAATTCTTACCTACTTCTTTGGATGTATAAAGGTTAATATTATTATATCTTGTGGACCTTTTCATTTAGAGGTTTCTTATATTATTTATTGTAATGTATTAATGTATCTACAGTTATTTTAGCTTGTTTGTATTGCGCTTATACCTAAGTGCAAAATAAGTGCACAATAAATAAAACTAGTGTTACTAAGTCAGTGCCATTTTCCTGATGTATTTGTTTGTTTGCTTGCTGTATTTATAAGCCAATCAACTAGTACTTTGGGCAGTGAACATGATGACCACTGTTACACACAGATATAATTATATGAAGTCCAAACATAATACAATTTAACTTACTAGGATAGATTTTAATATGGCCTGATTTGCTGAGCATCTATTTCTCTTCTTCTGGTAGTGGGGTTTGGTATTGGAACAATTGCAATTATATAGTTTTCTTACTTTAAATTATTTTTGTTCTCTTGAAGTTATTCACAACTAGCCGATAACCTGGTGTTGCCCGGGTATATATTTATCCCAATCCTGTATTAGACAGAAATGGTGATGTGAAGAGGCAACATCAAGTGCAGAATAGGCTGTCTTCCCTCCTTCCAATTAACATCTCTCCAATTCCTGAAGAGACAATGGCAAGAGCAACTTCTCCCTGAGCCCTGATATTGGCAACAATTACATTAGGTAAAAATGTTTTCCCTGTTCCCCCAGAAGCATCAAGAAATGTCATCTCTGCAAGATGTATGTCATGTCAGTCTCGTAGTGGTGCCGGCAGACCCCATTACAAATGCCCCTTATGGAGTACTGTGAAGCCGTTACCATGGAAACTCATTGCGCTGTAGGCTTCATTTTCACAGAGCATCCCCCCGAGGGTTCAGAACATCCTCCTAAGGGGTGTTAGGTGTATCTTACCCCCACAGTATTTGTTTCCAGAGAGTAAGTCATCCATGTACCAAATTGCTCAACACATTGCTCCAGAGTTATGTGGAACATACAGACACACACATCCATTTATATATAGATAGATTTATGAAATGAAGATATGCTACAAAATAACGAATATGTTTCAATTACTCTTTAAATATAATACAAGAATCAGTATACTCTGTACAATTCCTTGCGTCAGTCATTATTCATTTACTATAAATATTTTCTCTGAGATTTCATTAAGATAATGGCTCCTTTGACCAACTCTTGATGCTTCCATAGGAAAGTTCTGCAAAAGTTTTATGGAAGGCAAACTCCTTGAGGCTTCTATCCTCCCACACTTCGTGAACTCTAGCTAATCCTTTGTTACATGAACTAAAGAGCCATAGACAGAAATTTCTGGGATAGAAAGAACCAAATCATCTTATATTTTGTATGGACATATCCCTTTGGATCCACTACACACAAGTCCCTGCCCCCAAGAATGAGGGGGGAACAGAAAAAATCAATATTTAAATTAAAACCATGCTGAAAATTGCTTCTCCCTCCACCAACAGTTCTCAGTCAATGTGATGAAAGAGCTGCTTTCAGAAATACTTTCCTAACTGCAGGGGGCGGGGGGTGGTGGTAAATTCAGTGAAATTCTCATTGCTTACATTTTTGCACTCATTTTACTACAAAGTGCCAAAGTTTGAACATTCTGCCTTTTATTTTCTGCCTTGCATTTCTTCTTTTCATTTCGATCAGACTGTTTTGAAAATTCTGCCTTAGACTGCCCAAGTATATCCCCAAGTATCTGCCACTCAGAAACCTCAATAAGAGAAATCCTGAAATATCCTGAGAATAAGTCAATAAGCAGAATCCTCTTTCAACCAGAAAGAACATTTTGGAGAAAATGCTAGGCATATTTCAGTACCACTTTGATTCAAATAGCTTCCTGAATTGACTAACTGAATGCAGAGTCTTTCCTGAAACAGTCAAACAAGTCTTCTTCCAGCCTTCTGAAAACACCCTTTGAGAGGAGAAGCAAAGAGGTACACCCCAGCCCAGATTCCTCTGACAAAGTATAAGTGCAATCTACTGAACAATGTTATAAGCTTCTGCAGTATCCAGAATCCTGCTTGTAATACAAACTCCTTTCAGATTTTCCTACCAATTGTCAGAGTTCCAAATAATACATCCTGTTCAATAAGAACTCCGAGGCAGGCCAACTCCTCCAAGAATGTTTTATTAGGACATATCAAATTGGCATATTCCCGGTGAAAAACCGGCTCTAAGTTGCCGCTGGATTTTTCCCCAATTAAAAGTAAAACTTTGTCACTTCCCCCCAGAGTCTCAGCCACATAGTCCAATCAGCATACAGCCCAGTTGCTAGGTGACCTCAGTCTACACCCTTTGGACACCTGCATCATTGTCCTTGATTTCATTTAGGTTACTACACCTCAGCTAACCTCTACACCACCCTCCCTGGCCCCTTCCTGTATCAGCCCTGAAGCAGTGAGAAAAGAAACCTCCCTAGGAACTGCAAAAAAGAAAATGGCCACCGTTCAGCCAACTTCAGGGTTGACACCAATACACTGAGGTAAATACTATAATGTAAAGAATAGCTCCTATCCTTCTTTCATATGTTATTTTTCAGAACACCTGGAAGAGATTCAAGACAAGCAATGAACTCCAAACATACTTTTACATGAACAGCCTCTGGAACAGGGGTGTACAACCTTAGCAATTTTAAGACTTGTGGACTTCAACTCCCAGAATTCCCCAGCCAGTCATCTCTGCACTAGAAGTTCATACCTTGGGACATGAGTTTGGAAATAGAAGACACGGTTTGAAATCCCATCAAGAGAATGAGAAAAGAATGCCCACATATGCCTTTTGCATATCAAGAACAGTCATATCAGGAGAAGAAGCTGTCTGGCCTCAAATCCTTATTGCAAACTCCAAGGAACAACTTCCTGTCCATGGCAGGAAAGGAAAGGGCAATATCCCATGGCATACTTGTCTTTTTCCAGCTGACAGCCTGAACATGATTCCACTCTAGCTAGTTGGCAACATCTCGCTTTCTCCAGGCTGGTAGAGCAGCTCATATTACATATTCAGCAGGACACAAGTTGGATTGTTAAATAATGGCATACTGCCCAGAAGAGTTTTCATACTGAGAGACTGGCAGAATTCAAGAATACGATGAATTCATTTCTACTAAGATGTTTCAGAACCTAGAGGAGTGCAAGCATAGGATCTGTCTGTAAGTCATGAAAGGAGATGGGCCTTTCTCAGGGCCAGGCAGCTGCTTTAAAGAATTGCAAAAAGATGCCACGTCCACATTCCATACTCTCATGCTTTCTGAAGCATCATTCAAGAATAAAATTTAAAGTAATGGGCAGGCTTAGCGATCACTGCCTGTGTTAATCAAGATGATCAGTTAGCTCTCACTGCTGTTTAGCCCCGTGCTTTGTCTTTATTATCCATCCCACTTATACCATTCCATGTGCACTTCCCAGGCCATGTCTACATGAGAGTTTAATAACTTTCAGTCCTCATATCAAGTTCTGATTATCGCTACCAGCAAATTCTTCTTAGAGGACTATCTTCACACAAACAATACAGTCTACCATTGAACTAAACCCCTTCTTTTAAGATTATATCCAATTATTTTATAGAACTAAAAAAAAAATGAGCTCAGAAATGTAATTAATATCCTTGGTTATTTACAAGGCACTTTATCAGCTCTATTTCTTGAAGCCAGACCAGTTTCAAACAACAGCCTTCAGATTGATTCTTCATTTCTCTTAATCATTCCTTCATCACTGAAAACAGGTTGCTTTTTTTTTTTAAACAAAAAGTTGAAGTAATTATTTTAGCTGCGCACATTAATCAATAACATGGTTGTAGCACAGTAAGAATCGGGGACTTATGACTGTTGTGTTCTCAGAGACTATGGTTTCAATTGCCAAGATTTTAGTCCATTAATGTAGTTACTGTTTACCTTGACTGCTTTATAATATGGTGCCTGTGGGAACTCTTGGCAATTATCTCAGCCATTAGAAACAGGGGGAAGTAAAGGAAAGACACTTGTTTATTACAGTTGCCTAGCAGAGATATGACCCAAAATCAAAATACAGAAATTCAGTCCATTAATGCTTGTTAAAGATGAAAGTGTGTCATTGTCAAATGTTCATTATTAGCCTTTATGAGCCAATTTAGTGTATACTGAAGACTAATTTCAGTATGACACGAGGCATACACATGTGCTCAAAATCCCCTCTCCTTGGCATTCCACTAGCCCAAGAGCTCTTTTAAAGTAGCACATGTCCCCTCTGCAGATTTCATTTGGATGATCGCAGGATCTGGGCTTTGGGAAGCCGCTGTCTTATCAGACTGACATGGCATATGTAATGTAACAGAGAATACTGACATTGCATATGTAACAGAGAATAATTTTGCTTTCTTTACAGGATGAGAAGAAATATCTATTTTTCATCAAGGGGATGGAAAGTACTTGAGATTTTTAAAAGTCACAATGCAGAAAAAGGGAAAAAATATTAATTTTTCCCTCCTGCTCTTTCTCAGTTGTTTCATCTTAAACATCTGCAGAACAAAGGAGTAAAATATGGCTCTCTTCACACTGGGAGTGATATAATACAGGTACCATTTAGGCTACTGAATCCAATCCTTATTCAGGGAGAAATTCAAAATAATTTATCACCAGCAGCTCGTCTTTGATAAACAGTTTCATCTATTTAAACAACTTTGTCAGATGTGTGAGAAATTAATTTGATCTGGAACTTTATTTTTATATAGAGGTACTTGCCAACATACACAAATGGCTTCATAAATGAACAATAAGAGCTTGAGGTTTTAAAATCTCAGACATGGGAAAAGTGACTTTATTAATATCCATCCATGATAAAGGCTGAAGGCATGTCTGTTACAAGAGGCTCCACATAATTCTGTTACGTAGGTCTAACAAAAATCAAGGTTCCCACTAGAGTACAAATAAGAGTTTATTCTATCCCATTGTGGTGTTAGAAAATTTTTCAGACCAGATCTGGTAGCCATAAATTAGTTATTTTTGAAATTAGTCTTCTGTCTCAAGTGGCTGGAAAAGGATAAATTGTATATAAACCATAATGTATTAAAACAAACACAATGTATTTAGATTTATAGCAGCTAACAAAAAGGAAAAGAATGATAAACCAGTAGCATACTGATAAATTTATCAAAATGAAAATAAAAAGTTCCAGTGGAAAAATAGGTAGCTCAAAGACATCAGGAGGAGGAGGAGGAACTACTTATGTTATGCTTCAAGCCACTGATGTTTTATATGTCAGGCAAATGTTCTAACTATCATGTTTAAGATTCCTGTTTCTCTACAGTTGTTGCAAAAGAAATATTCATAGTTATTCAAATGAAGGGCATTCCTGCTTCTGCAAAGGAATTGCCTAAAAAAAGTAAAGTGAAAAAGGCAAATTGGATAGCTATGCATGAGCTAGCACCAATGGGTAAACACTACTTATAGAATCATAGAATTGTGGCATTGGAAGGGACCACAAAACTCATCTTGTGCAAATTTCTGTTAGACACAAGAAAACCAGTTTTAAAAAACCTCAGGAAGTCTCTTCTTAAAAAGAACTGGAAGAAGAGGACCCAAAATCTATGTAGGTGCAATGTCCCATAGACATATAGATCTTACTATCAGGTAGGAAATCACTGGAGGATTCCTGGCCCAGTCAAACTCTCTCTTCCCAGTTTATTTCATGGACCATTAGGAGATAGTGGTGGTGGTGGGGAAGGCTCCAGGTAAGCCATCTTGACTTCCTGGAGAAAAGGCTTATCTAACACATAGAAATAAATACAATGATTGTAGCAATTATCAAATCATATATTTACGTATAGATCTTAACACACAAGACCATTGAGCAACACTTCCCCCTCCTAAGTTGCACTGGTGAGGTCAGTGAAGAGCTAGTTTATATGAGTGCAGCATGCATGTTTTAAGGGGATCTGGAACCTCAATAATGAAACTACAAACAGTTGTGCTTTAGCTTTGCTTTACTAAATGTTTCTTGACACATCAGCTCAACTTTACAAAACACGGGAGCTGCTCATTGTTGCTTGGATTTTGTGAGCCATTATGCCAACTCGGAGCTATTGCAAATGGCTGATCTGTCTGTACACTGCCAAGTTAAAAGATTGTGAGCCTCCACTGAAACTGCATCACAGTAAAACAGTCATTGACTCCTCTCCTTTGTCAGCACGAGATGGATACGGTCATTTTAAGCAAAATGAAGCACTAATGGCACTGCTGATCAACACTCTCCTCAATCAGTTGCAGTGCAGCCCGGTTACAAGGGAATGCAAAAATTGGAGATAGAAAAAGCTAGGCAATCTTTTCCAGTGGGCAATGCCAAGCAAATAAACATGTTGCTCCCAGAGTAGATGATTGCTGGCACTAAATGTATAAAAACACTTGACAGAGAAGCAAGGCTGGCTCGCAGCAATCTGTCTCAAGTCTGCTAAATCTAATAGAAATTGGAAACTGAGGAATGCAAAGTGCCGCAGCAAAGGGCAAAGAAGATCATTGCAGCCTGCCCTTAATGGCATCTTGAAAAACAGCTGGTCTCAAACGCACAAATATTGATTCAGTTTATGGAAATCTGGTATTACACTCTTGCTGTCTCTAGGCAAACAGCTTATCTAAACAGATCTGACATGGTTGTACCATCTGGTTTTATTTCTGGAGTGCTCTGCCCACATTTCTTTCTCTCCCCGCCCTTCTGCTTCTCCAGTGGGTAGCCTGAGTGATTAATGGGTACGATTTAAAAGCTGATTTCCTATCACAGCCAGTCTCCTTTCTTCCTTCAAGGTAGCTGATCGCTTTGCAATATAAAATATATATATACAAATTTCAGAATCTAAAATGAAGAGAAACATTGCTGTTAATGGTTAACGGTACACAATGAATCTCAAGTGCATTGCCAGTGCATTCATGTGTGAGTAGAGGGAGATGTTGACAAGATCTTCATCCTCTATTTTAGGTAGGTTCGAACAGATACTGTGTGCTTTTTGCCATGCCACATTTACCACACATTTAAAAGAGCAAATAAAGGGAGATGAGAAGTTTTAAAGAGATAAACACAGAAACGGGGAACATTTTGCAAGCACTAAGAATAACAGTAGAGATGGAAAACCTAAGCTAAGGATTACTTGGCAGAAGTGATCTGAGGTTTCTTTTACTCTGTCTCAAGATGGTTGCTTTGGATTTAATCTCTATTTGCTCCAGATTATAAATTAGGCGTTTTGTAGTGGGTTCAACTCTATCTGAAGCAGTCTTAACAGAATAACTCTGCTTGAGCAGGGAACCCTATACTATTTTAGACAAATGGCTGATCAATCTCTTTTTTAAAAGCCTCCAGTGTTAGAACACACCCCAATACTTCTGGAGGCAAGTTGTTCCACTGGTTAATTGTTCTCACTATCAGGAAATTTCTCCTTAGTTCTAGCTTCTCCCGTTGATTAGTTTCTACCCAGTGCTTCTTGTCCTGCCTTCAGGTGCTATGGAGAATAAGTTGATACCCTCTTCTTTGTGGCAGCCCCTTAGATATTGGAAAACTGGTATCATGCCATATCTAGTCCTTGTTTTCATTAAACATTAGTACTGTGAACCATCAAATGGTAGGAATTATTTATAGACAAGTGTCTATAAATAATTCGACAGTTCAGAATTGTCTGGAAAAAAGCACTCCATGAAAGGTTATTCTTTTTCTTCCCCAAGATAAAGACTTTAAAGAAGTGGGAAGAATTCAATAGGTAAAGCAAAACTTCAAGGCACGTTGAGTTGAGAGGAAGGGGTAAGTCAAAGGGGCTCTCAGACAGTGGTGCGCTTCAACAGGTCTAACAACCAGTTCGCTTCGTGCACGATTTGCTCTCAGATAAAGCTAATATTAAGAGCATGCCATTTTAAAAATTATCACATACTCGTTCAAAGCAATTCATTTTTTTAGCATTGGCACTACATTCTTTTTTAGATGTCTCCCAAAAAGCAGGTCTGCTTTCTGGCTTTGTAGTCCATGCTGAAATGTATGCTGGTGAAATGGAACTTTGATGCTTACTATGTGTTGAATCATACAACCTTCATGGGTGTTGTAGAATAATATTATCTGGGAAACAGCAGATTGTATTCTTGGCAGTCAAACACTGAAAATGGTACCTATATATGTAGTATTAGGGCAATGGGGGGTTTTCAAATTCATATGTATGCTCAGCCTGTCGTGATCCTATCACCACTTGCTACTGCTTCTAACGATCTTGATGCTTCTAGTAGAAAAGGTGGAATGGGCAAAATTGCTACAGTGAACAGTCCAAGAAGGGATGACATTAATTGAAGTATTAAACCTGGAAAAATTCATTCATGGTATTTGAGAAAGTATGAATTTGTTAATGGAGGAGGAGACAAAATGCTTCTTACATTCATTTATTATACCTTTACGTTATAGTCTTGATAATTTCTCTCAGTCCACATTCAAAATGCGTTGTGCCAGTCTTTGTGTCTCAGACCAGCATCTGCATAGGACTGTGGTCATTCTGTGGATATCGTATTTTCTAAATTCTTTAGCGTATTGTTTCACTTTCCAAGATTTAAAATGCATATACAGTCGTTTGAGCATAAGCAGGCATTACCTCAATGTTAGATGAGATTCTGAATTCAAGCCTACTATCACTACAGATTGTCATTAAGAAACTGCTATGGTCTATATTTTGATGAAACCTAAATTCATAGGAATATCAAATGAACATACCCTCAAATCCATGTAACCCCCTAGTAAGATAATAGGATACAAAAACTGAAAAAATATATTTTCACAACCTACCCCCATCTTAAGTACAAAATTTTATTTTCCTCCCCAAACATCTGGATACTTTATTTTATTTACTTATTTATTTATTACACTCTTATGATGCCCAACTCCTGAAGGACTCTGGGTGGCTTACAACATGGATAGCCATAGCACTCAGGTGTTATGTACTGCTTATCAGAGCTCTACAACGCTCTCCAAGCAGTTACTTCCTTTTGTTTTAATTCCACAGCAACAGAGTCTTCCCAAGTGAGATGGACAGCAAACAAATCTAATAAACATGCAAGGAAACAAACAAATATTGTAAGGAAAGAGTCACTCTGTTAGTGAGATGGATATTTGCTGAATTAAAAAAGTAAAATAAATAAAAAATATCCAATAAGCTTCCTTGACTGAAGTGGGACTTGAACCTCGTTGTGTCCAGTCCTAATCTACAATCTGGTTGTGTCCATCCCTTATCCAGAACTAACCCCTAGACCAAACAGACTGTATTTCCCAAAAATTAGGAAGCCTCTTCCTAATTAGAATTTTGAATGTGAAAGAAGGCTAAAAGAGAATTTGGTTAAAGAATAGTTAAGGTGCTGTACTAGAAACCAGGAAAGCTTGAAAAGGAAGTCAGCTGGGTGTTTTGGCCAACACAACTAGCTTGCTGTTGTGGTGAGAATTATGAGACAGAGAGAGAATTATGCACACTATGGAGTTGTACAAAATAATACATCTATTAATAAATAAATAAAACAATTGCAGTAAATGGGGTATTATGGTGCCAATTGTAATTACTTTAACTTAAGGTGATTAAATATAAAAACCAAATATGATACCATTGTCTTGGTCCTGCCCAAGATTTGAAGCTCCTAGCATTTCAAAGTGCACACAAGCCTGAAAAATGCCTCAGATTTCTGCTCTGGCCAACAGAAAAGTGAACCAATAGATTTATTATTTATTTATCTATCTATCTATCTATCTATCTATCTATCTATCTATCTATCTATCTATCTATCTATCTATCTATCTATTTATTTATTTAATAGATTTATATCCGTCTTCCCCAATCAGGGGGACTCGATGGCTTTAATCCGTCATCTGGAAACTCTACTCTTCTAATGCCACACCACAGATATCCTAATTTTCCTGCAAGTTTTATTTTCAGAGACAAGAGGCATGTGCTGTGTATATTTTCTACCATGACTCACAATGTTTCTTTGGACAAAAATCTGTTGAAAAGAATGACCAGTGAGTACACAAGTTCATCAGTGAGTTCCCATATATACAAGCAGCTAATACAGTAGAGTTTTCCACAGGGGATAGTGCATTAAAAAAATAATAATAAAAGGGAGCTTTGATCACACCATTGCTACCCCCTTCTTGATTTTCTTCATTACCCCCTGCAGACACCCCTATAGCATGTCCATTAATAGGCAGCCCAACATTTTTGCTCACACAGTTTCTGCATAAACAGTTTGATTCCTCCTTTTCTTCTCTGACTTTCTAGTGACATTGCTTTACTTAGCCTCCCACACATATTGATTATTTTTAAAACTGGACCCTGTGTTCGTTCCGCCCCCCTGACATGCTTCAGCATCTGCCTCTATGAATAGCACTCATTTTTTTTCCTGAATCAAGTCAAAATCTTCCCTTGTATATTTGTGTTTAACTTTTTACAAGGAGGAAAGATATATTGCATACATCCATACATCCATACTTACAAATAGACACAGAAACACAGACACAGAGAGAGAAAGAGAGATCATCTTTATGAATGTAACAGTTCTCTTTAAGGAGAAAGTTTTTTTCTAACTGCCTACTTTGAGCTCATTTTAGGATTTCATCGTGAAGATGCAGAATACAATTATGGTGTTAAGTATGACTTATTTTTATTGACATTATATGCCTTTTCCTCTGGAAGAATGCCAAAAGTCCAGAATTATGAACGGGTGAGCGAAGTTCAAGGGTGAAAATGTATATATTTAAGTTCCACTTTCTCTTTGTTTCAGCTATATATATATATAAGTCTTGGTGTATTTGGGTCTTTTCCCATGTAAGATTGAGAGTATCTTGGCGACATTTCGATGAGGTCCCACTTGTCATCTTCACGCTGGTGCCTTTGGCTTTGCTTCCAGAGGCATGAAGCCGAAGGCACCAGCCTGAAGATGATGAGTGGGACCTCGTCGAAACATTGCCAAGATACTCTCAATTCTACATGGGAAAAGACCCAAATACACCAAGACTGTACCCGTGAAAATCTATGATATATATACATATTTATTAATATAGCAAAACATTTTGCTATATTAATAAAGGTGAATACATTTGTTACTGTGATAAACTGTCTTCATAACAATATTTGCCCCTCGATGTTTATTATAGACTCTTTAATTAATTAGCTATTTCTGCATGGACTTTATTGTCCATTACTACAAATTCCTAACCTTTGATTAGAATAGAATTGAAGATGTTTTAGGAGAATCACTTGCTATTCTTTTCATATTCTGTAGTAACATTCTATAGCCAGTAAAATGCTTTTAAAATCGCTGATACATAACCTCTGTTTTAGATATTGTACTTACTAGTATGAATTCATATTGTGTGAATTACTCTGCCCAAGTCATTCCTATCAGGAAAGCTATAGATGGTAAGTAAGTTTTAGACAAAATAACATGGACTATTGGGTTTCTTTTAAATTATGAGAGAGTTTTGCTTAGAATTTATTTATGAGAACTCTTCACTTATTCTAAAGCAGGCAATCTGTGGTCTACACAGACTGCAAACCACTTTATGGTCTATAGGCCCTAAAGGTTGCTGTGCCAATATTTGACAGCAACTTATGAATTTAAGAAGAAGTTTGAGAAAAGACACACAGGCTTGCATGAACTTTCTGAAAAATTCCTGTCTTGTCCATTCATGTGGTATCAAAATGGATTTTATTCAGTAGTGTAAGCGCATAGGTGCTCTGAGCAAGCTGCTCAGAGTCTGCTAGAACGGGCAGCAATAACAAATTTAAATTAATATCAATTAACAAATTGGCTTTGTTGTTATTAATATCATTAACAAGAACATCAATAGCGTATCTCATCCACTAGCATAAAAAGCATAAGAGCCCAGCAGACTTTAGCCCTATCTAATACAATTTATACAACTCCAAGTATACAATATCCATAACTTCACTCTTGATACATGCTTGTTGATACTTTCAAGAAAGCCAAGAAGCTTAGTGAAAAAGTTTTATCTTTGCTGAAGCCATATTTGTTCTTTTTCAGCAAGGAACATTCTTTTCTCGCTGTGTTAATGTTCTCTTAATTATATTTTTAACAATTTATTTTTATTTATTTAATTTATTTTATTTATTTGTCAACATGAACAAGATAACAAGTAAAAATATAAACATAAACATAAACAAGAAGTATATACAATTAAATAGACAGTAAGACAGGGACAGTAGGCACGCTGGTGTACTTATGCACGCCCCCTTTAAGGACCTCTCCCCCCAGATGCTAAACTAATTGGCACTTGACTTCCTTTATGAATCTGACATCTCCACATCTCAAAGTAGATCATGATATCAAAGTTTTTATCTGATATGATAGGAATCTACCATATAGGCAGAAAGTATGGACATGAAAGTCCACCAGGTATTACACTGCTCAACATTGGTGATGTCACTCATTTCCAATAATACTTGTGTAGTAACCACAGAGTTCCAAGATTTGTGTTGAGATATATAATTAGAAAGCGATCTACCAACACTATTTCTTGATCCTTAGATTTCTATATTAATATAGTGAATCCCTGTAATTACACCACTGTATTAATAATTGTCACAGTCCAATATTCAGAATATCACTCTGTCAGTATACGGTTATCTTTTCAAGTCTGTATGTGTTTTATGGTATACCTCCCTTTCTGTATCAAAAGGAAAGGAGAACAGAAAGGAACTTATACAATAAACCCACAATAACCTCATGCAAAATGTGGGACTCTCCCGGGACTTACACCTTCTCACTGATTTTCATCACAGAGAGCGCTCCCTGTTTCTCTGGAGTCAACAGCTGCCATTGTTCAAAACAACACCTTTAAGAAGAACAGCAGAGTGCCAGTTCAGGCGGCTAACCTGAGAAAAATCAGTCATCATATTGAATATTCTGGGTTGCCTATGCCTTGCTATAGAGTGACAGAAAAGCTGTTAGGGAGGATATACTGACATTTCCTGAGGAAATGCACAAGGGAGCCATACTTGGGAGGTAGTCAAAAATGAGGACCCAGATTGTTGGGGGCAATAAGCTGACTCTGTAACTGCTTGGGGAGTGTTGTAAAGCTCTGATAAG
>JANHGC010002758.1:124936-135560 GCA_027560395.1 Boaedon fuliginosus | reverse complement strand
TATACTCGAGTCAATAAGTTTTTCCAGTTTTCGTAGGTAAAGTTAGGTGCCTCGGCTTATATTCGGGTCGGCTTATAATCGAGTATATACGGTATCTGTCTATAAGGTATCTATCTCTATGAAAGTTAATTAAATAAGTTAGCCTGCCTATTTACCAAGGTCAGAATTTTACCAGCTCTTTGCCCTAATGCAATATTATCTATGTCTCTTCTTAAACAGACAAACACACACAAACCCTAAGAGTGGCAGTTAAACAAAGTTGTTGCTTTATAGATGTTACTAAGTGAAACATTTTGATTCGATGCAGAATTTTTTAAATGTTCAAATGATTGCAGCCATTAATGTCTACACGGGCCACTCTTTGAAATCAAATTCAATTTGGGGCTAGTATTAGTGTGAGTTTTCCACATATAAAACTAGAGTATAAACATACTCTACATTATTATTAGTAGTAGTAGTATTAGTATGAATATTATTAGTATTATTAGTATTGGTATTATTAGTATTGGTATTAGTATTATTAGTATTGGTATTAGTATTATTAGTATTATTAGTATTACATATACGATGTTACTCCGACAATAAGTCCGCGTCTTATTTTCTTTTAGACTTGAAAATAAGTACTTGGGCTTATTTTCAAGAAGGGTCTTACTTTTTTTGAGGGAGGAGAAGAACGCATCATGGAACTCAGAAGCCAGGGATCCTGCAGGCATTCCAGGCACATAATGGCTGAAAAAATCCCCGGGCTTATTTTTGAGGTAGGGGTAATATTAGGCCAAAAAAATAGGGCTGGGCTTATTATTGGGGTGAGTCATGTTTTCTGAGAAACAGGGGACTAAGAGTTTGACTTAATCAAAGTCAATATTGATTAACTATATACATTAAGGGATAATTACGAAGAAAAAGCTAAATGTGATAAATATTAACTGTAGACATTTTGTGTCTACTGAGCTTTATTTATTACATGATCTATTTATTTTTTTATCCCTAATCCTCAGACTAACCTACTTCTCTTTTTTTCACCTTGTTAAATCATCATTCACAGTCCTTAATTTTTATATTAAATTTTGGAATTGGGACTGAGGATAAGACAAAAGGAATCAGACAGTTTATTAATACTGTCTTATCAATATGAGTGATTTCTTGAAAAAATATGAATATATGGCCTTGAAATTAATTGCAGTCCAAACATAAAATGTAGCATATTAGTTTATTTTCTCTGCCTAGATTATATTTATTGCCTAGATATAAAATACATTATAATGAGTCTGAGCTTGGATCTTCTTTTTAGACACCAGGGAGTAAGCTATACTTACATTAACACAGAGAGAGATGCTTGCTTTGTAAGACTTTGGTGTGCAGAATATAAAATATATCTAAAAACAGTTGTATGCTGCCCTCTTTTGGATCAAGGACATGAAACCACAAAGTGAACTGTTTCCTTCTCCCTCTTGCTACCCAGTTCATCAACATTAAATATAAAACATCAGTCATCATCTTGTTTTTCTAACCACCTACCTGATGGATTTACATATAGGCACTCAAACCACTGCAACTGTTCTTAAAACCTCCAATACAGCAGAATCAATTTAGTGTAGATGCTAAACAGATACATCTTTATACATTTTTCTTATTTCCATTTCACATTAGTCAAATTAGTCATATTTTTGAAGAACACAACTTCCAACATTTCATTTATTTCACTTGCATTGCATTCCACACATTTGAGGCATTATTTTCTCTTAAATCTCTTAGAATTATTTTTATTTTATTTAAATAATGTATAGATCGTCGTACTCCACAAGTTCTAAATGATCACCGGATAAGAATCAAAGCAATGTAATACAATAATAATGCATTCAATAAAATAAACTATATTATCCTCACATTTTGGCAATGGTCCAAATTGCTTAATCTTTGGAGGCCTTCCAGAAAAGCCAGGCACTGACCAACTTCCAGAAGAACACAAAAACACAAGAATAGTCAATGAATCTCTAGCCAGTATCATAGTTGCAAACTGGTCCAAATAAGGAAGCGGCCACTGAGAAAGTCATATTTGTGTGATACTAATTGAAAAGAAAAGACCTTCAACTGACACCTTCATCCATCCAGTTTAGAGGCAGAATTTACCTGGGATAGGCAGTTCTGAAGATAGTCAATGTAGCTCCCAGCTTGTGGCAAGATGAGTTAGCAAATAACCATACTTTTCACTAGATAAACTGTCCAGGTGATCTTTAAGTTAACACCATGTAGAATGAATTACAGTAATCAATCATATGGGACAAAGGCATTGGATTGGATCCTTAGTGCATCCGATTCATAACTGATACATGTGTTGAAGCTGAGCAAACACCTTCCTGCCCACATGGTCACTTGCTCTTCTACCAGTATTAAGAGCAGCAAGTTGAGAAGAACTCTCAGATTGTGGGCCTTCTCTTTCAGAGGAGCACATCCCATTGAAACTAAAGTTAGTATCAGCCAAGAAGTAGTAGATTTCTGAATTAATACTTGCTCCATCTTGTTTGGATTGGGTCTGAGCTTGTTTGCCTCCATTCAGGCATGACAGTTTTCATGTACCAGATCAGGTCAGGACTTGTATAGCATTCCTCATTCTGTTTAGGATGGAAGTATATAGAAAATGCATCTTAATAGATTTATAGGTGATCAGCCATCTCAAATAGACTGTTTACTTCCTTAAATAGCTATTAAATATGATGAAAAACTAAATCCTAAAGTACCCCATATTGCTGCATCTTTGGGTTCAACCACTCTCCTCCTATACACAAAGACTATAACCTCTGACTGAAACTTCTCACCTAGAAAGGTAGGTTAGAAATACCAATCTTAAAATCATAAAATGAACGTTGTGACTGAGCAAAGACTTAGCTTTCCAGTCAGGGTTAGTCTGTAGATTAGTTCAGACTAATCTGGCTTGGTTTTGATTCTCCACCCTTGACAGATCTGGTCACAGATATTAATGAATGAATAACATGCTTCATATATTGAAGGAAATATAATTTTACAGAGATAACTATTAAGGTAAATTTTATGTAGGTGAGTTATGTAGGTGGGAAAAAAGAGATGCACATCAGAACAGGGCCTGTTTGGTCTTATTCTGAACTTGTTGGTCAAAAGCAAAATGACTCAAAGGTAATACCAGTTGGCCTTGACTTACAACAGTTCATTTAGTGACTATTCAAAGTTACAACGGTACTGAAAAAAGTGACTTGTGGCTGTTTTTCGCAGATTGCAACCTTACAACCCCATGATCACATGATCAAAATTCAGATGCTTGGCAACTGGTTCATACTTATGACCATTGCTGTGTTTCAAGCTCAAGTGAGCAAGCCAAGCAAAGTCAATGAGGAAACTGGATTCACTTATCATCCAGGTTGCTAACTTATCATCTGCAGTGATTCATTTAACGACTGTGACAGGAAAGGTTGTAAAATGAGGCAAAACTCACCTAACAAATGTCTCGCTTAGCGGCAAAAAATTTGGGCTCAGTTGTGGTCGTAAGTTGAGGACTGCATGTACCAAGCAGGGTCTGTGCAAATCCCTTTGCAGAGACAAGAATGTGAAAAACTGCTAATTTGTCAGAAAATGTATTTAGCACATTAGGAGAATCACAATAATATGTTACGACACTGGCAAAGGGCAACATGATTAATACCAGTAACTCCAATTGCCTATTAGGCCAGCTAGCAAGAGGCTGTCTTGAAATCATTGCATTTCTACATTAAGGAGATTGTGTTATGCAGGGCAGATCAGTGTAGATAAGGAAAGCTTGGTGAGACCACTTAATAATCTGTCTACAATTGGTTATAATTAGAGCTGAAGAGGAAAGCAAGATTTTGCTTACATTATTTCAAAAAAATAATCAGCAGAATTGCCTAAGCAGTCCACTTTTTCTCAGGTCAATTTCTTGTACAGAGTGCCTAGAGTATATTTTAAATCTTGTTTGTTTGGACACACAATTCCTCTAATGTTAGAGTGAGCAACTTGCCTCAAATGAGGGTGGCATCTGAGATTTCTGAGGCCTATAACTCCAACAAGGGCGTAGAGTCAGGGCATGTCATGTGAATTAATACAGTTCATATGATGACTCTGTATATTTGATCATTCCTCCTTTTTGTCATTTTAAGAATTATACTTCATCATGAATTTCTAGAAATGCTCAAGGATCCACACACAAGCATTGGAGGTGACGTATAAAACCCCAGGATCTCAAGATGTGTACCTAGAATTTAATGTAAAGCACATTAATTCAGTACATAAAGATTTGGATGTACAATAGCGCTCGTTTTGTATATCATTTTCATTTTAGATTTCTTAAAATAAGAAACAATAACTGTAACCCTTATGTTATATTCTAATTTAAAGATTCTAAAGAGTTATGTATTTATTGTTTTACAAAGATGTGAATGTCACCCAATTTTACCAAACTCTGTTTATAGTATAGTGATGGGCAATTAGGGCAGCTTTATGACATGTGGACTTCAAACTCCCAGAATTCTTGAGTCAAACATGGTAGATCTATTCCTTTGGTAGTAAGTTATTTCTTTTTTAAAATTTCGCATCCTGACTGGAAAACCTGGAAACTTGCTTACTTTTTTGGAGGGAAGGAGGGGAGCAAAGCTATAAAAAATGCAATGTCTTATTTAAACTGAGTATCTGGTGATTTTATGGACACCCATATGTAATTTGTAATATGCAGTTCCCCCACCATTGGTCATGATAAGTTTATTTATGGATTGTTCTTTACAGTATATGTATTTTAGTGAAAAATAAATTTATATAGAACTACTTCCCACTCTTATCTTTTATTGTTTCCCTTATTGTCTTTTTAGTTATTTTTATTATTATTTATTTAGGAGTTTGGAAACAAATCCAATCCTCCTTGTTCTTTCTAGCTTTCTCCACACACAAACAATTGTATGTCAGTTACCATTAATGTCTGAAAAAATGACATTTTCTCCAAATAACAAAAGAGGACCAGCAATTTATCTGATGGGTATGTTCTGTCCTCTCATTCACCCTTTTTTTTGCTTTGTATGACCATGATAAAACCTAAATGTCATTTTCAATAAAGCAGAAAAAGAACTATTTCATCCAGATCAGTACATAAGAATCCCTGTAACTAGGGATGTATTGTGTTTAACTAAAATTTCAAAAGCAAAATGTAATAAAGAGTTAAATCATTTACATTTGTGCCTTATGGATTAAATTCCACAACAGGGGTCACATTAGCTATATAATTGATTGGCAGGATTGACAAAAAAAATGAAAAATACTAGCATATTATAGCATAATAAATCTCACTTTACTCCAATAAGTAGGCCAAGGGACATGAGATACATTTTTCAATATTTAATTGTTTTTACCCCTTTTCTTCATGATCATTGGTTGAGCTGGTAGGGAGGTGGACATCATGTGGTCCAATGTACAGGTAGTCCTCAAGTTACAATAGTTCATTTAGTGACCATTCAGAATTACAACAGCACTGAAAAAAATGATTTGTGTCCATTTTTCACACTTATAACTGCTTGAGCATCCCCATGGCCACATGATCAAAGTTTAGACTTTTGTCAACTGACTCATATTTATGGTAGTTGCAGTGTCCCCCGATCATGTGATCCCTTTTTGCGACCTTCTGACAAGCAAAAGCCAATTAATTTAACAACCATGTTATTAACTTAACAACTGCAGTGATTCACTTAACAACTGTGGCAAGAAAAGTCATAAAATGGGGCAAATTCACTTAACAAATGTTTCACTTAGCCACATAAATTTTGGGCTCAATTATGGTCGTAACTCAAGGACTACCTGCACCTGCAGGATAGCAGTTTGGGAATGTAATATAATATGCGGATGTAATGTAATATGTAAAATGTAGTTCAATGTAATAAAACTGTAATTCAAGCAAAAGAATAGTAAAATATGTTCTAATTTCTAAAACTACCAGTATGTTTTACTCCATATATAAAGGGTATATTTTATTCTATCCTTTCCATAAGGAGCAAAATAATTTTGCAAAACAAAATGGCAAGAAGTTGACATTGGAAGGGATGTTGACTATGTCTACCTAATGAAGATGTTCTACACAAAGTCTGAGGAGTCTCCTGCCCGCTTTCTACATTTTCTTGCAAAGAGTGATCACCTGACCCAACTTCATTGATTATCTGCTCATCTAGTCACCTGGTTATCAATTCAGATTATCATTCTTCAAAAAGGAGGGAGGAAGGGAGGAAGAAAGGAAGGAGAGAGAGAAAGAGAGGGGGGGGAAAGAAAGAAAAAGAAAGAAAGAAAGAAAGAAAGAAAGAAAGAAAGAAAGAAAGAAAGAAAGAAAGAAAGACTGGTTTAATTGCCTCCTTTTTATTTCTTTCTTTCTTTCTTTCATGGCTCTGTGATAATTATCAAGATGTTACCGAAAACCAAGAATTAGCTTTTGGTCCTACAACCATCCTTCACTGAACCCAAGGAAGTCTTGAGGGATCAAAGCCAAAATCCAATCTGTTCCCATAGCGGAAGATGATAGTAACTTTTAGAAAATGAGAAGTGAAGGCACAAGGCAAGAGATAAGAGCTGGTTCGGCTGGCAATGGTGTAATGGCAGCTGCTCTCCCTTAAATTGCAGTTTTTAATCCTTTACAAATCATTGCATTTGCTCTGCTCTCAAAGGCAGATGGACTCCATCCTGCTAATCTTTTGTTCGGGTTACGCCTCCCCTTTTAGAGTCTTGTTACAGCAGAAAGAAAAATGTGAGTTTTGCAGCATGTATTCATTGCAAATCCCAACCATCGCGGAAGCTACTTGTCTGCATAAATATGAATCCAAGACCTCCTTTTCCCTTATAAAGATCAGACCTTGCTTTCTTGTCTTTGCAGTATGCTGCTCCTTTCTCCATCACTCTTGAAGAATCAGCTTCAGGTGAAGGAGCTAGGGTCGTGCCAAAGCATTTTTTTCTATGCAGCAATCAAAGCCTGCATAATAAACATCCCAAAGGCCCTTTTTCTAAAGGCAACTGGACTTTTCTTTGCTTTTCCTTGAAGACGTTTCGTTTCTCATCCAAGAAGCTTCTTCAGTTCTGAAGAAGCTTCTTGGACGAGAAGCGAAACGTCTTCAAGGAAAAACAAAAGAAGTCCAGTTGCCTTTGGAAAAATAACCTTGGGACAACCATGACCTGGATAACTGAAAATCTCCATAGATACCTGTATAATAAAGTTCTTAGGTGGCATGTGATGGACAGGAGGACATAATTATAATCTGATATCTCTTGGTTGTCCATCTTGATGGACAAAGCGTTGTTTACTTGCAATCTAAGTCTCTGAACCACCAAATATGAAGAAAGCACCCCTCTAGCCACCCATTCAATGGGAGGACATATTTATGAGTCGTCTTTTTCACTCTTAACCTGAGTGAAAAGCCATGGTGACGCAGTGGTTAGAGTGCAGTACTGCAGGCTACTTCTGCTGACTGCCGGCTGACTGCAATTTGGCAGTTCGGATCTTACCAGGCTCAAGATTGACTCAGCCTTCCACCCTTCCGAGGTCGGTAAAACGAGGAGCCAGATTGTTGGGGGCAGTAGGCTGATCCTGTAAACCGCTTAGAGAGGGCTGTAAAGCACTGTAAAGCGGTATATAAGTTTAAGTGCTGCTGCTTAACATAACTTTGGTCAAGCGTTCTGTTTCTTCCTTACAATCAGCTATTGTCCTGTCCTATTTGAAGTGCCAAAACACACAACGCACAGTGTGTGGTGAGGATCAGCACGTGGGTGTGGATGCACATGGGCAAAATCAGACCCTCGTTTCATACTCTTAAGCTTTCTTGCTAAGCCAGAAGGTTGCAGCTGTCATGGGGGAAACTGATGAGGAGGCCCAGAAAGATAAATTCACCCTAGTCAAGGGTGAATACAGGTCAAGGAAAGAATCTTAATGCAGAGCATCAATTGATGGCCAAATACTTGGCCTGCAGTTCAATTAAATATTGATCAAACGCACTGACCTTTCACATGCCGCTCCCTCCCCATCTCGGATGAAGGCAGATGATCCCCAGGTCTTAGCAAGGAGGCTTCGTACACACAGATCAGGGCTTAACAGAAGCTGTAGCTTTGATTAGCCCAGGGATGTGTGGCACGAACAGCCCACTCAATTCTTGCCCTAGAGAAAAAAAAACATTTTGTTTGTTCAGAATATTGGAAGTCAAACAAAGGAGGTTGTGGTTTCCACAACAAGTGTCCCCTAATTTTTTTTGGGGTGGGGGTGGGGGTTAGACTACCTATTTGGATATTGAAAAAAATAATTGTCACCTTGGCAGGATCACTCACAACATACCAATTTATCAGAAGGGAGAATGGTAAGGTTGCGCCAATCATCCAGTTCAGCCAGGAAGATCTCTGCAAGGGGGCGTCAACAACAGCAAAATTGCAAAATTGCAACTGACAAGCTTCCTCTCTTTTCAATATGCATCGCACACATTGCGTGGATATAAAGAGGGCTGGGCTTTGGCCTTTGACCCTTTGAGCTGCACCCTCACTTTTGAGGCTGTTGACTCGCTCTGCAGATGCCATGTATTCTCTGCCACCTCTGACTCAGTCTTTGCCTTTTGGGAGGTGGGGGGTGAGGGGTCTTTTCTGGACAGACAGGGCTTTGCTAAAGACATCACAGCAACAACTACCCTATTTATTTTCCGTGGATGCTTATTGGGCACTGGATTTGGTGCATGCCCCTGAAAGCTGCCAGCTTCCCATTGAAATGTTTTTTTATTATTAAATGAATTCCAACAAGAAAGGTCCTGGCAAGTGTGTGTGTGTGTGTGTGTGTGTGTGTGTGTGTTTGTGTGTGTGTGCACATATATACAGAGAGCAAAACCAGCCACCTTCCTACTGAAATATTTTTGTTATTAGACAATTCCAACAAGAAAGATCCTGGCAGGTGTGTTTGTTTGTGTGTGTGTGTTTGTTTCCATGTGTGTGTGTGCACTTACACAAACAGAGCAGAACCAGTTTTCTAATTCTACAGGTCTTCAAGTGGTGAATATAAACACAGAATTAAAGCACAGGGTGACTTCCAGATCCTCTGGGTGGGAGCCTTTCTAATAATGTTGGGCACTGTTAATAAATGTTAAAAGATAGCAAAGGTGTCTGCAAAATGTGTATGTCAAAAGTAGGGTCTCCTGCTTGGGCAGGGGGTTGGACTAGATGACCTACAAGGTCCCTTCCAACTCTGTTAATCTGTTAAACAATGGCTTTTGGCAAAACTGCCCGAGTGCAGTCACGTGACTGGGAGGGAGTGGAGGGTGACTATTAGACCTTAGAAGTATCCCCAGGGAGGTCTGTTGCAATTTTGAACATTGCTGAACGCCCTGTCATAAGTCGAGGACTACCTGTATTTTTGCCTCTGTCTCTGTCAGATCAGTGAGTGTCAAGACTCTTCAGGGATCCAGACACCCTGTTTTCCCACCCTCTCCAGGAAGGCAGCTGTTGAGCCTGAGTTCTGTGGCCAGTGAACCTTTTCTGGGGCTGGGGAGCCACGCTGTACTCTGGCCAGTCCCAGCTTCTGCAGTGGGAGAGGATGAGCATGCGCCATGCTTGGGAACAGGGCAGCCATGGGTTGCCCTCTTTGGAAGGGGCTGGGGGGGATGTGCCTTGCGGCCGTCTTCTATTTCATGATACCCGGCCATTTCAAAGTTGGGGGACTTTTGAAAAGTCAACTTGCTATTCTTTTGAAGCAGTTTATCCTCCTGGGTTTTTTCTCTCCGTGTTTTAAATAAAAAGTCTCTGTTGCTAGTTAATGCAGGCTTTTTTAAGCAAATGTTTTTTAACTGAATGCAGGACGGGCTGATTGTGTTAGAAAACCAGGAAGAAGCTCTCCCCCAAGTACAAATGACTGGCAGATCCTTGAAATGGGCAATTGTTGCTTGGACAGAAGACGGACTGAGAAGGTAGAAGCTGGGGTGAAGCTGCCCTCCTAGTGTGGCCACCCTTGCCCCATTGTTGGAGGGCAATGTTGGCTCTCCTAGAGGAGGAAGGGCAGGGGGTAGAGGAGGAAGGGCAGGCTGTCTCTGGGCCTCTCGGGGAACTTCAACCAGGGGTGGTGGAAGCAGGAGCAGGCCAGGCACTTGGTAGCATTTATATGCCTGCGTTGTAATGGTACCACGCAGAGGCGTACAACGATCCTGCCAGGCAGGCCAGGGGTGTGGCTCCATTCTGTGAGGTAGGCTGAAGCCGAGGCCACCTGGGGAGTTGACGGCAGCCATGAGCTTTGAGCAAGGAGGCGCTTGGGCCAAGGCGAGCCCTTTTGGATCTTGGCACAGAAAGCCCCTCGGCCGCGCCTTCCTCCGGGCAGAGCTTCAGAGGCAGCGGGTGATCGAGGCGGCTGGGGAGGGGCTTTGAAACACAAGAAGGCTCTTGGCAGAAGCAGAGTCTGGGAGCATGTTTGAGGGGGGGGATGTGCTTGTGTATTCATGCTGCTCCTGCTGCCTTGTGTGCATGGAAAGGGCTTTGCGCAGGGCTGGTCTTCATTCCCCAGAGCTGAAGGGGAGGTGGAGGAGCCCACTTTTGGCCTGAGAGCCCAATTTCTCTCTTGGGATGAGAATTTCTGAGATTGCTGCAGTCCGGATCCACG
>JANHGC010002758.1:91365-105352 GCA_027560395.1 Boaedon fuliginosus | reverse complement strand
ATTTCTCAATGAACATGACCTGATATAATCACCTTATCACAAGACTCACTCATGATTCACCGCTGACCCATCACAAGGCCCTCACTTGACACACCTATACCTCAAGCCCTTATAAACAGAAGAACACCAACATTTCCTAAACTCTTCTGAAAATGTTTTCTAGCCTGGTAACAAAATGTTCAGAAACCAACCAAATAGCCCAGAGAATGAACTTTCACCCTCATCCTACACCTGAGCTACAGATATTCGCCACTAATGCAAATATCAAAGAAGTTAATAATCGGAACAAACTACCTCGAGTTCCCCTTGACTGGGGAAGAGAGGGGGTTATAAATCAAATAAATAATAATAAATAAATATGGATTTTAAGAAGCAGAATTGTTTCAACAAATATTTAAACACATGGCAAGCCACTCACAATGCCAGTGAGACAGAGATTCTCAAAGGTTTTTCATGGATCTAGGAGAATATTCATTTGATCTCTAATTGAGAACTCAGTATACGATAAACCTAATTCTTCTAAATATTATCAGTAAGATACCTTCTATTTTGTCTATAATGACAAAAGCATTGCTCTAGTTTCCAAAGGTTGCTTAATTTAGTTACCCCTTTCCCCTGTTCCCCCTGTTCTGCCTATTGCTGCCTTCTCTGCCCTACTCATTGGTCTCCCTGGCTGGGTTTGCACAACATGCTCAGCTGGCATAAATTAATGACAAAGCAGCAACACACACACAATGGCTTGGTTACTTTTAAATTTGGGTGGTATTCTTGTTGCTTATCATGTGGTACCAACTCAATTAGCTGATGATTAGCTTGATCAAAATCCTTCAATTCACAAGAATAGGCTGGGCTTGTGGATTTTCAATTGCAATTGGGTGGCATCAAAACTGAATAAACAAACGAACTCCAAACATGAATTAATTTAGTAACCAAGTTAAGTGTGCAATGTGAAGCCAGTGACCAAGCACTAACCATAAATAATCATAAGCAGCAATTCAACAATCAGATGGTACTTGTGTGAGCTGCCATCTGCTTGGCTGGATGCACAATCGGTTGTTATGAATCACAGTATATTATGTAAAATGTAAAGGACTGAATCTAGTGATCTGTTACTGAACTTTGTTCCCATATAAAATCTATGCACCAAAGGACTATGTGGGAATTAGATATGTTGTCTGAACTGAACCAAGAAGCTAAACTAAGCCACCATTAACCTATTACATTATACATAACTATTACCAGGTGAGAATACATTTTAGGAAAATGTCATGCTTGCCAAATTTATTCATAATGCTTCTCTGAACAGGGATTGAATTCAGATGCTCCTGCAGAACTGCTGTTAATTTTAACAAGAAGCAAAAAGCGGACTACAAAGATTTTTTGAATGCAGGCAAACTATGCCATCTACTTAAGCAGAATGATGACATAAATTATGGAATATATGAAAAGCAATAAATGATCCCAACAGGGTAAATAAGAGTAGAAGAGCAAAACAAATCACAACACAGCAGGAACAGTGGCTATTCATCAACGTTTGAGGCGCGGTAAAACAAAAAATTGAAAATAGCAGATAAATAAAACAACAGTGGTAGCGTTATTTTAGAATATTTGTTTCTTCCTTAAAGACAAAGGAAGCAACATTAAACTGAATCTATCCCACTGCTAATCTAACAGTGAAGCTCCAGAGTCTCACGTAATCTTCTACCTCAGGGCTGTCAAACTCCTGGCCCACATACCAGATGCCTCACGCGTTGGCCATGCACACGTCCAGTTTAGCGAAGGAGGGGAAAGTCCCGATATGTCTCATTACACCACCATGACAACGTGGGTTCGACATCTTTGTTCTAGCTCTATTTTCTCAACCTTATCCATTTTAAGATGGGTGGTCTTCAACTCAGAGAATTAAATGGGAGTTGAAGTTCACAGATCTTAAAACAGCTAACATTGAAAAACAATTGTTGTCATTGATCCTTTAAAACGGAAATGTGTAGTCAAAATAGGTAATATTTGGAATGGCTAAACAGGATTGGAATTTAATCAACATATTGGGCTCTCACAAAACAACTGCTGGAAAACAAAATGATAATGCAATTTCATATCATCCATTTTAGTTCCATAGTTTCCAAGAAGGACTCGGCCAAAAGAAAGGCTGGAACTTTTATTGGATCAACTTCCTTTCTTCAAAATAAGAAGAATATTAAAAGATCAAACTGGGTCAGGGAGTCTGGTGGGTTACAAGTGAAAAACCAACATGCACATAAATTTTCTGCAGGTATCATATTATCAATTTGGCATTAAAAGTTTAACTATTTAAAATATATGCTGTACTGAAAAGCAATACAAGCGAGATACAATGTCTTTACAGCAGGGTTGGATTGCAGGATTCAATCAGGGTCAGTCACCAGGACCTGTGGTTTTGTCTCAAGTTTCCAACTTGTGCTGGAGCCCATCTTCAGGGAACTTTTCTATATAAGTTCTGTGTGCGGTATTTATAGTCCCTGTTGCATTTTTTTAGATGTTTGATTGGGTGTGTTGATGGCTGTCTTTTAAGTCATTGGGTGTTTTATCTTGTGTTGCCCAACCCTTGCCTTCTAGGTACTTAATATACTGATAGAAGTGGTACATCAGCTTCCTGTTGACTAATGAATGGCCTGTTTCCCAGGATTCCATCAGTTCCCTGGCTGTTATTGTCCCTGCTATCCAACAATTTTAGTAGCTGCAAAATTGAATGTGATCCTTGTTCATTGCAGTGTGAGGCTACCAATGAGTTTGGGTACCCTCTGACTGCTTGCCTGTGTTCTTGCAACCTGGTGGTTGGCTTCCTCACCATCTGTTCTATATAGACACAGGGGCAATCGATGCAAGAGATTCAGTAGATTACATATCCCACCTCTAAGCAATATTTACGCTACATAATTTGTCCTTGTATGGTAGCCTCTGGGCAGTGTGTGGTGCTCGCTTGCAGATCTTGGAAGCTGCGTTTTACAGCTTCTGAAATATTTTTGGTGTATGGCAGGATATGCCATATGGTTGATCTTGTAAGGTGCATTGACAATATTGCAGTAACTTCATGATTTGTGTTCTGGTTAAGTTGTTAGGCAGACAAGAGGATGGAAGCCTAGAAGCAGGGTGAGAACCCAACAGAGTACCCAGCAAGCCAAACAGGTGAAGAGCAGGTACCTATCTGAACAATTCAAGCAGAATGGCTACCCGCAGTCATTTGTCACAAGATTGTGGAGGGAGAAAGGAAAAAACAAGTTACAAGACCAGCCACATAGCATGCCCTGCCATACATCAAAAATATTCATTTGATGCAGAATGTTGAAAGATTACAATTTAGTAGGTCCATCTTGGCTGCATGCAGTCATGACCATGGTGTGCTGATCTCATACCTTAAGCAATTATACATCTCAATGGATGACATCCATTATTCAGCGTCCAGTCTCAGCTTGAGAAAGGGAAATAGAAATATTCAAACAACAATGAATCAATCTTTTGCATTGTTATTTCAAACCTGTATGTTCCAAAGTAGGAATACAATAATGTGTTTGGCATTCCTCTTGCCATTATAAAGTACACTAAGCACTGTTTTACAGGTCATCAGTCTTTATGATGGACTGGGAAGGTGGATTAATATTGTAATTTCAGTACTATAATTCTCTCACTAAAAATATGAAAGTGGCATTGCTTCAGATGAACGTAATTTGCCTGTGGCCCATGGATATAAATAGATTTAAATGTTCCATGCTTTAGAGTCTGTGTATTACTTTATGTGTTCCATCAGTTGCCTCAATGCTTAAAAAGTAGATGGGTAGAGACCAGATATTGGGATGACTCTGAGTTACTTGCTCCTATTGAAAACAAATAAGGTTCAACTGGCTTTTGTCCAAAATCTTTGTCTAATTGAATTGGGAGTAGAGCATTTATCGTAAGAATTACACTAATGATAGAAAAGTTTCAGTACCAAAACAACCTTATGCCCTCTAATCCAAGCAGCAATCTGCCTTATTTATTTTCCATTATATAACAACTGGCATTGCTCTTATCTTGATGCAATTAGCTTCGATTTCTGATACTAAAACTGTGCATTAGGTTTTAAAGGCAATAGGAAGACCATATGGGGCCTGGGTGAGCTCCTGTAAACAAGGTGATGTTGGTTTGTAGTGTGTTTTTGCTGAGACTAGAGAGGGAGCAATCTCTATTTTGATTTCATTGTTTCTCTGGATTTTTTGTTTGTTTTGTTTTTTTTCTTAATTTGATTCAGCCCATTTTCATATCCAGTTGTAGATTCAGCAAAAAGATTCCTAAATATTTCAGCAGGTATTCAGCCTAGTGCAGCATTTTTAAATGCACATGCTTTTTTTTTTTTTTGCAAGCATTCTTTCCATGATATAATTATTGCTTTTGTGCCTCTGTCTCTATACTATATTGCAATTTTTATGCATACACTGTAACGGGTTTTGATCTTGATGTGAAAATAGACTTGGACTAGGACGGTTTTTATCCTGACTAACAGTAATTCAAAGAAGAGAGTATCACAATACTCAATGAGTTTTTTTTTTTCATTTGTATTGGAAGTAATTTCTATTGTTTGTATACTGTGCCAAATTCCATAATCACACTAAATTAGGGAACATCGTTAAGCTAATTTCTGAGGGGTTCATAAGAAGACACAAGGGTGATGAACTGAGGAAATCATTCATGTATGTAAGGGAGAGGTTTGCCGCATGGTATCACAACATATTTACCACCATTTTTTATTTCATATATTTAATCTTATCTGTGAAACAAATACAAAAATACAATTCTTCTCCAATAGCAATAGCACTTAGATTTATATATTGCCCCATAGTGCCCTCTGAGTGGTTTAGAAATGTTAGCAAATTGTACCCAATAATCTGAATCCTCATTTTACCAACCTTGGAAGGATGGAAGGATGGAAGGCTGAGTCAACCTTGAGCCTTGTCAGGATCGAACTGCTGGCTGTGGGCAGTTAGTCTGCAATACTGTATTCCAGCCACTGCATTCCAAAAAAATAAAGGTGATACTTAAGATAACAGCATAACTACTAAGTATATACTTAAATGAAAGAATCATACACACAGGAAATATAGCCAGGCCAGTTCAATGGATTATGGGTTGCTGGGATACCTGAAATAATGTGCAAAAAAACAGGTTAGCTGGGGTTTTTTTACAAATTAATGAAGGAAATAAGAACAAAGTGTTTGAGGATTATAATTTTCAGTTTCAACTCTGTTTTTCACTTTCATTATTTAATAATTTAATAATTTAATTTGTATGCCACCCAATCCCGCAGGACTCATTATATCTATAGATTAAACTAATGTCCTAGCCTCCACACATAAATTTAACATGCAGGAAATATAACAGGTAAATAGTAACTGTATCTGAAATTGCAGATCCTGTCTTGATCAGGTTGCCTTTACAACAGCATATATTAAGCACAAAGCCTGTTTTCTCCTTTTCTTCTGAAGTCTCCTTTTCTCCTGAAGCTTAATTTACAAATTCAGAGATAAAAGTCGAAGAAAGAAATGTGTAGATTTATTTATCATTTCTGGGTGCCAAGCAATTATCTTGAAAGAACCCCATACTCTTACTGAAAATCCTGCATAGGGATAAACTCAGCAATGGCACATGATATTTCTTAGGATCATCACAGACAAAGCCATGCCAAGCCTCATATCCAAGGAACCTGCAACAAGAACTGTGTTTATGGATATAATTAATCACTTTCAAGTTTGACCATTCAACATTTATTGAAAGATGTAACATCATCTTAACTGAAGTGTAAAATCAAATATTTTGTTTTATTTTTCAAACAAAAAGAAGAACAGCATTAGTACAGATAGAATATGTCATCAGGTATAAACTGTAAAAATCTGGATAACCATTAGATGGAAAAATAAAGATACCAAAAGTATTACATCTTTCTTACTATGTGGTGCTTATCCAGATTTTTGAAACCCAATTTTGATGACTATAAATCTATTAGGAGATTTTTCAAGATAAATACTTTATTTCTACCATCCCTGTGATCAATATACTGCAATTAGGCCTGTGAATTATTATGCTTCTTTATAGACAACTTCCTGCTTTCTTCCTAAAGCATATTTATTTGTAGGTTGAATTGTCTCATGGTTGTTTTTCGGTAGGTTTAATTGAACTAGTCTGCTATCAAAAAAGTGGGTCATTTTCTGCTCTAAAGAATCAGTTTTGTGTCTGCCTATTTATAGTTCAGTGGCTCTATTGTTTGTTGGCAAAACTGTATTGTATGTTGGCATAATCCTCTAGCTTAGCCAAGAGGCATTGTTGTCCCAAAAAACAGTATACAGATCATCACACTTGAGAACAGTGTATGCTTTCGGCAGCCCTGAAATTGTGTCATGAAACATGGAAAATCTCAATTTACTCCAAGCTGAATCTACGATTCTATTACCCTTCTACATCCATGGATTCAACAACTGAAGACAGACTATTCCTGCCACAACTAATGGCAGTTAGTTTTATCTATTGCTTAATGTGATTACCAGAACATATAAATTGGTTTATTCTTCTCCACCCAATTTTTGTTTTTCTGAAAAATATCCATTTCTGTGCAACCAGTGGGTTTCATGAGATGTTTTGAAGAACTGAATGGTATACTATGGTACACAAGTAAAAGTTCCATGTTACATGTCTATCCAAGCATATAAGAGATTTATATCTGAGAGTTTGCCATATTTACGATTTCAAGCAATCATCTGGATGTGGAAAGTTCAAGAAGAGCGTACTTGGTATTTCTTACTCTATACAAGCTAATATTTGGAATATTAAACTGAACACTGGAAAAGGGAGAAGATGGGTGTGAAACAACCATACGCTTTGTGCACCAACATTTCCAGTTTTATCCTTGGTATCTTCATTTAAAAGAAACTAGTTGTCAGCCTTGGTTACAATCTTTGCTTGAAGACCTAGAGATCACTAGTCATAGTAGAAAAACATATAATAGATTATAATGGTTTGGGCTTAATAATACCATTTCATTGATCAGATTCAGGTCTGAGATTTATTATGAAGTGCTGGACAATGTAGTATCCAGATCTTCATATTGTTGTTTCTATTCCATCTTAAACTTGTGGCTGGAAATTCTTGATTCTTTTATTCCTCTTTGTATTGACCAAATACAGTACCAAAAAGTTCTTTTGTTATCTCAGTAACCAGAGATAGATATTTTAGCTATCAAGGAAGCTCAATGCTCTTTGGTTGAAATCCCAAACATCCTATTATTTCTCAATGATCAGCTAATCCATGATAATCAAGACAATATGGATGACTGACAGCTCACATTTCATCTTTGAGAGATGATCAGGGAAAAAAAGATTACATTCATAAATTTCTGGGGTTGTTGTTTCTCTTGAAATTCCTAGTTATATAGCTTGAGTACTTTTTGCTAAAAAGCTCTAGTTGCCCCTAATGCAAGAAGGGAACATAAGACCCCAAATCTTTTGCTGTAGTCTTTGCATCATTTTGAAGCAAAATGCAACTTACCCTATAAGCTTAGCATAATTAAAAAGAAACATCTTCATATCACAGCATTTTCTTCACAAAAGAGGAATTCCTGCTATTTCTTGTTGTTTCATCATCCCATTACAGCCCCTGCCGAAAACATTATGCGTGATTCCCAGTCACTACCTCTTTCTTAAAGTTGTGAGTACTGAAGAACAGGCCATTCTTTTGGGCAAAAAAAAATCTGCTAGTTGGAGAAATACATCTTCCTAAAACTTCATTGTGACATGTGTCGGTACAAGAGTTTATAACTTCAACTCTTTCTGCTTTCATTTCCAGACCTATCTCTGCTATTTCATGATTCCCAAACATCCTTTTGGCTGACATAATATCTCTTCCAGGGCTAATAAGGAAGCTAGAAAAGAACCAGTCAGAAGCCAGAAAAGCAGAGCTTTCAGGCCAATCAGATATAGGACTTTAGGACAAATGTTTACTAAGATAGCACGGGGTTCTTTCTGTTTTTAGTGTTTTCCAAATCGATTAAAGGCACCATTAACTAAAAATACAGGCTATATATCTATTTGCTTAGGATCTGATTAGGGGAAATCATTTCAACAGTGCTTTGAGTCAACAACATTATCATGCTTTTATGGACTGTTTGATTAACAGCAACAGTTCCAGCGTAAATCTGAACCCATTTTCTCAAATGCAATATAAATAATAAACTTTTACAACTAGTAGATCACCTCCTAATTTTCCACAGAAAACGAGAGTAAAATCTAAAAAATAATTTTCCAAGGAAACTGCACTGAGCATCACAAAACTTTCATTAAACAGTGTGTTGATAGTGATGCCCATTCAAATCATCATGGAAGAATGGTAATTATAGGATATAGTTCTGCATAAATAGATGCATCTCATAAACTTTAATAGTTCCTCTCTGTTGCTCTCAACTTCCTCTCAATATCAGGAAGACCATTGATATAATTTGTTATACTTTTATGTAAGATTCATTTTGGAGGTTGTGCATGGTAAATATGCCGCTTCCAAATCATTTAAGGGACTGGATTTAACAAGAACTTTCCAGGAACACATATTTATGTCACTGACGGCTGAATAACATATTGCATTTGTCGGAAATGCCACTGAAGCAAACTTAGACATGTCCAAAGGGATCCCATTGCTTCCAAACAAGAGTAATTGAATAAGGATTCTTTTTTCCCCCACTCCTTAATAACTTTCTGTAATAAGAAAAAAGAATGAAATGCAGGAAGGTTACAAATGTCAACAGATCGTCTCTGTTTTCCCCTTTCCCTAAAATTCCATGAAAACCAAAAGGGATACTAATATAGTCAGCAAATAGTGTTTTTAAAATTGCATTATTGACTATCTATCATATTACGCCCATAATTTTTAAAGTTACTATGACTTTTTATGACTTTGCACAAAAATAACTACAGCATTTAGAAAAGCACAATAAATAAGTATGGACACTGTGGACAGGACCCAATTTACTTAAAATTGCTCCTGCAGGAGTAGGGTAATATAATTGTCTGGGGCTTTTTAATGAAGTGGGCAAAGATGCATCAAAAGAAATTATTCTAGAGTCTAGAGACTAGACCATTCCAGTGGAGGATGTCATTGACCTCAAAGTTATTGGTGTTGGATGAAATGCTTTTTTGAACTGTAAATGATAAACCAACAATAGAATTCTGCAGTTACTTACAGAATTATGCAAGTAATTGTGCATTCTGTTACCTGCAAAATATGGTCACTATAACACCACAAATATTGGAAACTATAAGGAACTCCAAAAGTCATTTTATTTCAAATTATAGTTTTTAAAGCTGAGTTTGTCTATCTGTATGTGTGTGTGCGCACATGTGTTTATGTGCATGTGTCTTTTAGAGAGTCATTTTTGTATAGTGTAAACTACAGGGAACTACTTTATTTTAAATTATTATATTTTGTGTGTGTCTTTCAGATAGTGAGTTTTGCGTAGTGGTTAATGCACCAAGCTAGAAACTCGAACAATGTGTTTCTAGTTCTATTCCAAGAATGAAGCCCACTGGATAACCTTGGGCCAGTAACTCTCCCTCAGCTCTAGGAGAAAGGTAATGGCAAACCAAATCTTCTCAAGAAAACTTCAAGGACCTATCCAGGCAGTCACCAGGAGTCAAAGATTGATTCAAAGAGATGTGTGTGCATGTGTATTACAAATGGTAATAGTATGAGTCAGTTTGATGTCCTTTAAAGACCATCGCCAGTACCTGGAATTGTACCTGGAAGCAAACCGGTAACCAATGCAGCTTTTGAAATAGCCGTGTATGTAACATGAGCCACACTCCAGGGCCCCAAGAACTACCCACACCACCATGTTCTGCACTTACTTGTAGTTTCCAAATACTCTTCAAGGGTAGCCCCATCTAGAGCTCATTCCAATAGCCCAAATGTGAGGTGATTGGGAGCCATCCATTATTCATGATTTGTAAAGGCCTGGCTCTTCACCCATTCCTTTGACAAGGGAGAGTGAGACCCCACATATTATTGCGCTTGCAATTTTTATCTTTATTTTTTTATGTTGCATTGATTTTCTTGCAATTTCTTTGAGTGTTGTGAGCCACCAAGATTGCCAAAACGTTGAGTGGCAAACAAGTTTAATAAATTACTGTGGTTAGCTGCGCAGTCAGTCAAAAAGGTTAGATTGGATTTGTCATTTTTATCCCCCTACTGAGTCCTTCCCAAGGATTTGGGATGGGCAGATGTTAATTCAAAGTGTTAAAGGTATCATTGCAGGATGGAAGCTCTTCCAAACAAAGTTTCCTTTTGCAATTGATGGTGATTTTGTCAATGCTGATGGTATTCAAGTGAGGGTGCAGTAGTTTTGGGATTACATCCAAGGTGCCTATCACTATTGGTACTAGCCAGGTCTTGTTATCTGATTTCCCTGCTGTTTTTTGTTTTTTTTTAATATACTGCCCATGTAATACTTTGCATCTTCTGCTGCAGGATGCAATGAGTTGTTCCCCTGTCTTAATTTATGGTGATAAGTTTTGCAAATGTTACAGAATTGGTTTGGATTGCATTTTGTGAAAAGGGATATGAAAAGCTTTATTGTAAGTATATATTGACTTTTAAATAGATCAATAAAATAAGCATATTTTAAATAAGGGAGGAAGGATAAAGGTCCATTTTATAGCTTGTTTTAAACTATTTTTCTGTGATGGTTTGTTTTGATGGATACGTATTGTATTTGGTGAGTACATAAAATTCTGAGTGAGTCAGCTTGCACATATTTCTCATTGCTTCTGATCTATGAAAGATACCAAACAAATTGTTAATGAAGAAAGTGTTCAAAGAAATGCAGGTGTCTCTGTTTCTCGTCCCCTGCCAGGCAACCATGAACTAATAAAAATATAATAATTTGGCTTACTTACAGGATAGGTTCCAATGATCATAAAAATAAATGTTACCCATTCAGTTAGTCTTTAATCCAGCAACAGTAATGAAGTTGACCAAGTGTTGACTCCATGGTAGAAAACATAAAAGAACATTATGACCACTGCTTTCCTTTTTCCTAAATGGGTACCATTATTCAATCAGAATTACTGCTGCTAAGTAATCTTTGCATCTCACAGATGTAACGTGATCTACCTTAAATTCTCAAGAGCGCTCCAGGAGTCCAACAGTCCAGTCCAATCTTAGATCAGTTCTAGATTTCTGGCATTCTTTCACCTGGTCTAAACAAAGGAGAGCTTCAACAGATTCCCAACCTTCTGGAGATAGTCACAAAAGCAGCTTCAATTTAAATCTACTCTATTAAAGTGGACTCAGCCTTCCATCCTTCCAAGGTCAGTAAAATGAGGACCCAGATTGTTGGGGGCAGTATGCTGACGTTGTAAACTGCTCAGAGAGGGCTGTAAAACACTGTGAAGCTGTATATGAGTCTAAGTGCTATTGCCATTAAATGTAACCATGTATTTATCCATTTATATAAATAAGATTCATCATGCAGCTTTCACCCAAGTAGAGCAAGGGAGCAAAAATCAAACCAAAACAAATTACAGAGTGGGTTTTAAAGAGGATGGTTTCTTATTTCCATTATATATTTTTTCTTTTCTACTGGTGGAAAAGCACTTTCATCCTGAAGTGTGCCCAGTGGAATTTCATCACATTTTCAGCTGTTTTTCAGAAAAAGTAAGCATGCAAAATCTTACAAAAGCAGCAATTTAAGGCTTAAGTGAATTGTCCAATCTAAAGATCAAAGGAGCCTGTAATTCCTAAACCTGTTCTGACTACACTGAAGGGTCAATCTGAAGAGAAACTAAGTTCAGCTTCCATAAGTTCATCAGACCTTCTTCACCCAAGTGATTTGCTTACTGATCGAGTTCATACTTTGCTCTAAGCCCTGTTTATTGAATAAATATAATGGACTCCTTTCCCAGCCATAGATAATCATATTTGGCTGGAAGCAATGTGTGAATCCAGCTACAAACCCCTCGGTTGTAGTGCACAGAAACTAGGGGCTGGTTGAAGAGACAAAATGTGAAGTTTTTTTGTGTTGACTTTAAGAGATTTGTCGATTGCTGAAAGTGATTGTGTGGAGAAATACATACAATGAAAGAGTTTATTTCAAGGATTGTTACCTTGTTATATTTGTTAAAATATTACTATTCAAACTGAATTAATAGCAGTTAGCAATAGCACTTAGACTGATGTACTGATTCACAGTGCTTTACAGCCCTCTCAAAGCGGTTTACAGAATCAGTATATTGCCCCCCAATAATCTGGGTCCTCATTTTACCAATCTCAAAAGGATGGAAGGCTGAGTCAACCTTGAGCCTGGTGAGATTTGAACTACCAAATTGGAGGCAGCCAGCAGTCAGCAGAAGTAGGCCGTAGTACTGCATTCCACTGTGACCACAACCACTGTGCCGCCATGGCTCATGGAAGTCATGTTACCTTTCATTCAACCCTTGTCTATTCCTAGAGATTAAAATGGGGAGAGTAGGAGATTCAATCAGATGGAGAGTACATTTCTTGAGGTGCCTAAGATTCATCAGATGTGCCATGGGATTTGACCATTAGCCTTTGCCAATGGTTCAAGGCAAATGGCATTAAGTTTCCTTTAGTTTCCTTTCAGCCAGAGAAAAAACATTTTCTGTACATCTAAGGCAGGGGTGTCAAACTCAATCTCTGCAGGCTGGGCATGGGGCCACCCTGGAAACAACAAAGGACCAGCCTGTGGGGACTCTGGCAGCAAAAACAGAGATCTGTTTTCACCGGCAGAGGGCTGCAGGAGGCCATTGCAGCCAAAAAGGGAGCTTAGGAGCCCGTTTTCGCTGGCAGAGCACTCGGGCCACCTCAGGCACTTCCAGCACAAGTGATGTTGAGCTGGCCACACCTATCCTGGCCACACCCACCCGGCCCCTCGAGGTCAAACACAACCCTAATGTGGCTCACAATGAAATCGAGTTTGACACCCCTGATTTAAGGGTATGAAGGAGATCCAATTCCTCTTAGATATCATCATAAATGATTTGGGGCACAACAGATTTCATCAAAGGACATAAAATTGGGCATAAATTTAGCTACTTAACTTCTTCATGCCACAAGAATCACTATCAGAATGATATTTACAGTCGCTCTTCTCATGGTGCTAAGATAGGGCTTCTAGCAATTGCTACATGCTGGGACTTCAATACCTCCCAAACCTGAGGTATTGCATATACCCGTCTAAAATGTGATGATCTGTGAGTTCAAAGTCATGGTACATGATTTGAACCCCACAGAAGAACATCTGGCTGTCTAATGTCAGAAGTTTCCCAGTTAAGAGTGAAATTTATGAAGTGGTGCCCCCTGATGGTTACTGTAACTTAAAATTCCACAAGAGAAGCTAGAATCTTGAAAATGAAGATTTGGGGACAAGGAAATGTGGAAAAATCAATCAGCTTTATTTTTATACCCACCAGTTCTTTTTCAACTTCAAGCCAAAGGTTCTCAGTTTAAATAGGTTCAAAGACAGTAGATCATTCACTGTATTCCTTTCAAATCCTGGGTAGTTGTGTTTCACATTTGATTTCTTTTTTTTTCTATAAAAATTAGATAATTTGGAGTACAAATCAAAGTGAATTCCTTATAAAAACTGGAACAAGAAATGAAGACCTATATTGCATGTAGAGCCTGATGTAAGCATTTATTTAAAAAAATAATGGCAAGTATAATTCCAGTAGTTCAAATAATACACCATTTCATATATACATTCAGAGCACAACACCTCTGGATGCATATATGAAATAACAGTAATTCAAAGGTAAGAGCTTCAAATATCAATACTGCCATCTTGTGGTTCATAATGGCAATGTATTAGTTAATAAGCTTTTTAAAATGTAGTTTTGATAGGATAACAAAAAACACAAAATATTAAGCAAATATAATAAATAGAGGGAGGGGAAGGAGGAAGGGAGGGAGGGAGGGAGGG
>JANHGC010002758.1:42936-57271 GCA_027560395.1 Boaedon fuliginosus | reverse complement strand
TGCTTATGCTGCTGCTGTTATTTATATTTTGGAATTGATCTGTGGCTGTGGCTATGACTGAGATGTTGTGTAAAACACGCCTGCCCTGCCCTTGATAATTTTTATTCCTGAAAGCCACGCCCACGCAGTCAGATGATGACCACCAAGCCACACCCACAGAACTGGTAGTAACAAAAATTGAATCCCACCACTGAGCATGCCCATATCGCCGTGAATCACCTCCACAAAACCACCACCAACAAAAACATGTAGTCCAAGGTATTCAGCCCACCCACACAACCTCCATTCTCATCCTTTAAGAGCTAATTGGCCACGAGGGTGCAAGGATGGATGAGGGGGAAGGAAGAAACAAGGGGGAGATAAGGAAGCAGGGATGGAGGAAGGAACAAAGGAACGAAGATGGGAACAGAAGTGTGGGAGGAAGGAGGAGGGAGGGAGGAAGGAGGGAGGGAGGAAGAAAACCACCTCGAGTTCCCCCAGATCGGGGAAGAGAGGCAGGGTATCAATCTAATAAATAAAATATTAAAGAGAGGAGGAGAAGTGAGGGACATAAGGAAGAAGGGAGGGAGGGAGGAAGGTGGAAGTAATGAAGGAAGATGGCAGTTCAATGGGAAAAAAAACAGAGTAAGGCCGGGTAAGCAGCTAATGCCTATATAAACTGTGGAATTCCTGAAAAGTTGTAGTTCTCCAAAGTATGCTGCATGTGTTTGATAATAACATTAATATAAAGGAAAGATTAAAATATTACTCAAGGAAATGTATTAAATGTAATGGTACTAATTAAAAACACTAGAAAAAAATATGTTATTTTCCTAACATTAATCAAAGCTGCAAACTCAGTACATTCCCATTTCTAGGAATAACTTTAGAACCTAACAAAGGGGTATCAAAAGGACAACTTTATATCTCAATAACTTAGCATAATACATTGTTGTACATTGCCCTGGGTCAGTTAATGAGATAGGAAACCATATAAATTTGCTAAATAAAATAACATAAATAACAGTAAATATTGTACCAGGTAGCACCTTAAACGCCCATAGCTTAAGGTAGCACCTTAAATGCCCATAGCTCATTTGTAGCTCTTGTGCTGAAATCATCCTCTCGCAATGAATTTTACCATTCCTGTTATCCCCAACATTTGGCAAGAAACTACCAAATTTCAAGATATTTTTTATGAAACTAAATATACCAACAATATAAATTTTGTTTATATCCCTTCCTACTTGGACCAAAAGACTTCATCCTCTTATTTCACTTCATCACAGCTATACCTCCTGCAGCCTCAATTGACTAGGAAGAAGTATAGACACAAAAAAGTAGGTTGATCATCTCTTATGTAAAGACTATCTAAATATTAAAATTAGTATCTTGCATCAAACCTGGAAAAAGATGCCAACCAATCCATGCAAACCTTTCAATACTAGAATAATATGAACATATATAAAGTCCAGATGGGCAGCAAGAAAACATCTTCAACCATCTGAAAATCAACAAGAAAACATCTTCAACCATCTGAAAATCAGCACCTTGCCATATTCTAAATATGTTCTAAACAAGGAGTAAACACTGTTGTAAATCAGTTTCTCAAAGTGTGCAGTTAGCATACCATGCAGCTTCTGCAAATGTAATCTTTGCCATTCTTGTCTCTGGAACCAAGGGTCAAGGATATTTGTAGAAAGCTGAATAAACAAGTTTAATGACCAAGTATAGGCCAGAAATACACCCTGCATTCCAAACTTTTCTTCCTCTAAACAATTGACTATAAGTGTCAAGGATCAAATATATCTTTTCCTTTGCAACTTTTGAACTAGCTTAAGGCAAGACATTATGAAATGCTAACATATTCAGATCTGTTTAAGCCAATGTAGTTTGTATTAAACTATAGAATCTCTGGCTGCAAACACTATCATTCATAACCAAATTGGTTAACGACCAAATTTTTTTACCTCTGGTCGCAAACAGGTGCTTGGGTAGGAACCAAACAACTGCGACGATTTCCCCTTCCCTGCCAACTTCCCCTTCCGCGCCACACCATTTTATTTACACACATGCATGTGTAACGACCAAATCAGGTGACGACCGAATTCTTGGAATGGATTACAGTCGTCACCTAAGGTTTTACTACACATGACCAAATTCTGCTTCCAAGCATAATCCATTGTCATTTTTATAAAGTCAACATGAAAGTAAAACAACTATTTTGTGCTGGCATTTCCAGCCTTCAAATTCTGTTTTCAGTTTTACTCTAGACCAGGGGTGTCAAACTTTATTTCATCGAGAGCCGCACCAAGGTTGTATTTGATCTCGGAGCCAGAATGGGCATAGCCACATTGACATGACCCATGTCAGGGGCATCTGTGCTGGCCTGACTGCTCTGCCAGCAAAAACAGAGCTCTGGCGGGCTGCACCACCCCCCACACTGTTTTCACTGGCAGAAGGTGGCAGAGACCATCGCAGCTGATAATGGAGCCTGCGAGGCACCATGGACCGGTCCTTTGCTATTTCCAGGGTGGCCCCACAAGCCAGACCTAAGGGCCTTGAATTTGACACCCCTGCTCTAGACTTACCACCTCAAATAATGTTTTTCTCAGAAGTTATTTGACTTAGTGAAGCAGCCTAATGGTCAATTCTCTACTGAAATAATAAATTTTCTTTAAAAATGCTGTAGTTAATCTGTCTCAATGTAAACTACAGTATCTGTAACATATTTCTATGAAATGCCACCATCTCTTCTAATCATGCTACTTAGAACTCCCTATTAATCAAATGATTTCTATTTCAATGCCAAAGAAAATAATAGCTTTGGACTTTGAAAGTATTTCCCCCTCCAAAAAAAAAAATAAGAAAAGTCTATCTAAATTTAACACCCAGTCTCCTTAGCAGCAGAAATAGAGAGCATCCTCCAAGTACATCATCAAATTTGGCTTTTCATATACTCCAAATGATACATTATAATTAGCTTGAGTATTTTTATTGTTCTTGGAAACTTAGCTCAATCAGGATTTTCTTAATGACTTTCTTTTTTACTGGATTAAGAATGAAAAATTATGGATTTGTATATATAGAACCATCTTTCTAATGGATTGAAAAAAATATTAATCAAATAAAAGAAATGTATTTATTTGGTCAATCTTGTAGGCAACTGCCTGGACAGGTCCCTGCAGTTTCCTTGGCAAGGCTTTTCGGAAGTAGCTTGCCACTGCCTTCTTCCTAAGGCTGAGACAAAGTCAGTGACTCTCAGTTGGCATTGTTTAAGGTGGAAGGAGGACTCATGGTCTCTTGGTATCTAGCCTGATGTCTTAATCACTGCACCAAACTGGCTCCCAAATTTACCATGAAATCTAACAAATTTATCAGAAATTTACCAGGGGGGGGGGAACTATAGTATGTTAAAACAGCCAAAACTACCTTTACATTTTAGGTATTTTTAGTACATCTTTCAAAGTTAACGGGGCAATAAGTAAAACGTTACTATAATTAAAAATCATTATAATAAAATTGGAAATTGCAATATAACAGTGATTTTAATACATTTTGTAATTAATTCTTCGCAGGGCATTCTTTTTACCATACATCTTTTTGCCTAAGTAGGATAGTTAAGAAAACCTCAATTTGTATAAAATGATTTCCAGACTCTTTTCTGAACAAATTTCAACACACTTATTAAAAGAAAATAAATGCTGAATTATATAATCTAGATCACTGATATTATACTTAAGAAGCCTCACTGTTTTCTCTTCGCTTAAACAAGTGACCTTACAAATTTACATGAATTTAAATTCAGTGGACTTTGCCAAATGAATGCTTTTAGGACAACCAATTTGAATAATAAACGAAAGATACTTTGCACTAGGATTCACAAAAATTTATCAAATGCAATTAACCATAACCCCAAAATCTGACAGTGGAAGATGTGCTGTAATGTGCATATGTAGACTTTCATTCCAACACAAAGGGAGGTGGTAATATCTGAAATTTCATAAACTTGTCCTATAGAATCAGTGATAAACACTCACTGGAAAGAAAGCAATCTTTGAAGGTTGTTCCCAGCACCCAGTCTAGCCTCCAGAATGCCCTTTATTTTTCTGAGCTTTTATGCAATTTTTTTTCCTATTCTTTTATGGAAAAACAATTCTTGTTTTTCCCCAAAAGAACAAATCACTGGGTTACTGCCATTCGTTATTTTTTTATTCTCAAAAGGCCTTTAAAATATAGGCCTCAGAAACATTATGTTTCTGGACCCTACATATAGACAAGAAACCATGGAACTTCAGCTGTTATGAGATGAGGTACTACAATTGCATTAGTGCCAATTGGCACCATATAACTATTTTAGAGTCCAATATATAAAGACACTCCAATAAGGACATACATGCATGGTTAGTAGTAAAAATATTAAAATGCCTACTTGTGACAAAAAAGACCCCTCTGAAAATGCACAAAATGCACATAAAAAGAGATCATACCAGAGCTCAAGAATATTTAGCAACAGTTAATGCTCTGGAAGTTTTCTGCCACAGGCATGATTTGGTACCATGCACAGCAATACTGATCTTAACTCAGCTTCCTCAAAGAATTATACAATAGAAGTTCTGGCTGCTTTTCTCTTTTCCTCTTCATACAAACAGACTCAGATCACACCTTTCCTCTGTATCCCTGACTTCCTGAACAATTAAGTTACCCCGCAGAAGAATAAAAAAGGCTTGTAGCTTTCTAACAAAAAACTCAAGCGCTTTCTTCCTGTAATATATGATTTCAGGAGTTGAATGCCTATTCTTGGACCTTTTCCATTTCCTGCTTCTAGAGATTAAGTGGGAATTCAGATATATTTGTTTCTGACTGTTCTGAAGCAAACCAACAGAAATTTAGAAAGACAAAGCAACCAATGAAAAGTCTGAGTTCCCAATGATAACAAAAATAAATCTAAACACCAGTCATTATGTATCATTTAGATGAAGCTTTTGATAAATAAAGTCACAGAAATAATGCCCAGTACATTCCCCATAATATACACAGTCTTGCTAAGGTTTTCAATAAACACTGGTATTGTAAATCATCTCTGGAGTATTAAAACTATGTAAGGAAGCAAGGTCAACAAGCTAGGTACATAATTTACAGAATCATAATCCAACACATTCCCGTTACTACACAATGCCCGTGTAAGGTTTTCCAGAGTGAAGGGTTGTAGAAAAAGCACTAAACACATTGATAGCAACTGGCCAAAGTACCCTAATAAGAATAGCATCTAGTTGATTTCATATAATGTATGAAACATAAAGCTGCTAATACGTCTTTTTCAAATGTTAGATAAATATTAAAATTTTAACAACTGAATGCTTCAAACAGCTTTCTGACCAGATGCTATTTGGAATAAGGCATGTACTGTCATGAAGTATCCCCAAAGTAGAGAACGTTATAAGATTTTTCTGGCATGATGTTTGCATCATCTCTTTATACAAAGACAAATAAAAACTGAACCCAAAAATTTGAATAGCACTAGTGATTAGACTGGTAAGTTTATACCAAATTCAGAGGTTTTCAACTGATTCATTTTAGCAAAGTAACATGAAAATTTAAGTGCAAACAGTATTTTTATATACTTAATATGTTTATTTTTCATATATTTCTATACTCAATTATCATGTTCTCGTCCTAAAGATTACCTCATTTTGTATTATTGGAAAAATACATACATTGCATTGGCATGGACACTATTAATTTTAGGTTTTAATTTTGGATCTTGCTCTATTACATAAAGGGGAAGGGCAATGAATCACCATTAATTTCTTCTGGAATTCAGAAACCATAACCAACAGAACCACATAAAAGCTATTTATGTTTAATTGGAAATTCAATGCATTCCATTATTCAAATGGCATAAAGGCTTTTTGCCGCTCTTAAACTTGCTCAAATTAAAAAGTTGTGGACCTGTTTCCTTTGTAATGACTTTTCTTCCTGCACATACAGTGACTGTTGAATATCAGTGAGCCATTCACAGAAAATCTTCCCTTACTTTCCAAGACTATAGTTTTCCAGTGTAAAACGACTAACACATAAAATATGTACCACCCTTGCGCTGTGGTAGAGAAGATGACTCTCAGTTTCCATCTGAGCATAGCCAGAGACTTAAATTATGTGACTGATGGCATATCTGAATATTTTGAAATCATTTTCCTAGAAATATGCCCTATCCAATGTCTACCTACCAACTTCCAATTGAGCCTCAGGCAGTATTGTGCCGATCAATCCTTTATTATTAAACTAAGTTCCACAAGCATGGCAAATGATCGTTTAATCCCACACCCATCCAACATTTCTCACTGAATCCCATACCAACATATATACTGTCCCTCAAAACACTTGAAAACAAGTGGGGAAAGAGTGAGGCTTAGAATACTGAACTCACTCTACGTTGCATTTTAAGATGGTTTTTATTGTACTGAGCCTCTCCCCGTCTTGGCCAGCGGCTCTTCTTTAAAAAGCTCCTCTGCACTTCATATGGGAAACGGAAATGAACCTCAGTGCATAAATTCCCGGAAAACCTGGGCGTTCACGGATCGCATCAACTCCCGACCTGGTTAAGGACCCCTTAAAGAAGCCTGTTACTGTATGAGCCGAGGCGAGCCCTGGAAAATGGGGCAGTTGAACAAACCAGGCTTAAGCTGGTTTGGGATTCATTTGCTTATATTTACGTCCCCGAAAGCCCTTTTGGCTTCAAATCAAACACTTGCAGAGACAATGAGGCCCAAGAGGCCACGTTAAGATGCCCCCTTTTAAACGTGACTTAGGCGGGAAGCCATCGGCAGCTACGCCTCGCGCCGCCACCCCGAAGCCCCAACGTCTCTCTCCTTCTCTCTCCCTAACGGAACACGGCTTCATTGCGTCAGCGGACGAAGGGAGGCCCTTCCCTTCCGCAGCTCTCGCGGCTAGAGAGCATCGGCGGAGCAAGGGCGGCAGCCAACCAGCCTTTGCCTTGTGTCCCGCCACTCCCCTTCAGGACCCTTGTCACGTTGACGCTCCGCCCGGGGCCTGGCCTGTTCCTCCTCCTCCTGCTGCCTGACGCTTCCCCTTCCCTCGGCCATGGCTTCTCTCCACGCCAGCCATTCAATGAGGGGCTGAGAGGAGCCGCGCCGAAGCGCTCACAAGCGGCCCAAGCGCCTCCGTGGCTTGTGAGCGCTCCGGCGGTCGGCCGCATTGCCTGCCTCGGGGCGGTCGTTGTTGAGTCTTCGAGGCTGGTCGGTCGGCTGGGCCGGGTCGCCTGCTCTCGCAGGTCGAGAAGAGAGAAGGCGGCGGCGGGGGTGTCCTTTTGGCTGATCCCGGGCTACCCACCGCCGGAGCCACGATGAAGCTGGTGCGGAAGGACATCGAGAAGGATTACGCCGGGCAAGTGACGCTCATCCCCGAGGACCCCGAGGATATGTGGCACGCCTACAACCTGCTGCAGGTGGGCGACAGCCTGCGAGCCTCCACCATCCGAAAGGTGCAGACGGAGTCGGCCACGGGCAGCGTGGGCAGCAACCGCATCCGCACCACGCTCACCATCTGCGTGGAGACCATCGACTTCGACTCGCAGGCCTGCCAGCTGCGGGTCAAAGGCACCAACATCCAGGAGAATGAGTACGTCAAGATGGGCGCCTATCACACCATCGAGCTGGAGCCCAACCGGCAGTTCACGCTGGCCAAGAAGCAGTGGGACAGCGTGGTGTTGGAGCGGGTCGAGCAAGCCTGCGACCCGGCCTGGAGCGCCGACCTGGCCGCCGTGGTGATGCAGGAAGGGCTGGCCCATGTCTGCCTCGTCACCCCCAATATGACGCTGACCCGGGCCAAGATCGAGGTGAACATCCCTCGAAAGCGCCGGGGCAACTGCTCCCAGCACGATCGGGCCCTGGAGAGGTTCTACGAGCAAGTGATGCAGGCCATTCAGCGACACCTTAACTTTGAAGTGATCAAGTGTGTCCTGGTGGCCAGCCCGGGTTTCGTGAGAGAGCAGTTCTGCGACTACATGTTCCAGCAGGCTGTCAAGACAGACAACAAGTTGTTGCTGGAGAATCGCTCCAAATTCTTACAGGTAATTTAGATGTTAAGGTTTCATACCATCAACTTAATTGATCTTGGACTAGAAGATGTTGGACTGGAAGACCTCAAAGGTCCCTCCAACTCTGTTGTTCTATTCTATTTTAAGATCTTAAGCCGTACACTGGAGTTGGCAGATGTAAAAATATCTAACCATGTAATTTAAAAAAAATCATGTAATTTCCTATTTAATTTTAATGACGCGTAAAACACTGATATTTGAATCAGCTAAATCTGCCCATAATTTGCCTATGAAGTAAAGGATGGATGGCCCTATAAATAATGATGCAGTCAGGTTTATGAAATCCATCTATGAGAGGCCTACCTGTGTGTATTTGTGATTTTTTTTTTACTGAAAAGGAGGGTTGTTGCTGTCTCTCCTAGGTCATAATTCCCAATCTTTCAACATAGATTTATGAAAAGAACGGACTGATATTTAAGATAACTAAAATAATTTTACAATGAAGCCCTAATATATACGAAAAGTCTGTAGAGATTCTCAGTCATCCAGGTCATGGTTGTTCCAAAGGTGCTTTTTCAGGAGGCAACTGGACTTCCTTGTTTTTTCTTTGAAGACATTTCACTTCTCATCCAAAAAGCTTCTTCAGCTATATCCTGTCAGATCCTGCCACTATCCTGTCAGAGTTGAAGAAGCTTCTTGGATGAAAAGCAAAACGCCTTCAAAGAAAAAACAAGAAAGCCAAGTTGCCTCCTGAAAAAGCACTTTTGGGACCTAATATGTATGGTTACGTAAATATGTTTGCTCTGATTTAAAGTCTACGATGTATGGGCAGTCCTCAGCTTATGACTACAATTGAGCCCAAAATTTGTATTGCTAAATGAAACATTGGTTAAGTGAGTTTTGCCCCATTTTATGACTTTTCTTGCCACGATTGTTAAGTGAATCCTTGCAGTTGTTAAGATAGTAACATGGTGGTTAAATGAACCTCGTTTCCCCACTGACTTTGCTTGTCAGAAGGTTGCAAAAGCAGATCACATGATCCCAGGACACTGCAACCGCCATAAATATGAACCAGTTACCAAGCATCTGAATTTTGATTACATGATCATGGAGATGCTGCAATAGTTGTAAGTGTGAAAAATGATCATAAGTCACTTTTCAGTCCTGTTGTAACTTTGAATGGTCACTAAATGTACTGTTGTAAGTCAAGGACTATCTGTACCTGCAATCTTAGCTCCTTTATAGATGTCCTTTCCTATTTTTCTGCTTGAGACTTTTTCTCAAGATAAGCTGTTTAATGAGAGCATGATTCATTGTTCTAGTTTTATAAAGCAAATAAAAACTGGTTTGAGATTAACATAGTCTATTTAGGGATATGGAAAGTTCATGATGTACAACTATACCTTTAGTGACTCTTTGAAGTTACAATGGCAATGAAAAACTGACTTACAACCATTTTTCACACATACAACCATTACAGCATCCCTATGATCATGTGATCAAAATTTGAATAGTTGGCAACTGGCATATATTTATGATTGTTGAAATGTCCTGTTGGCATGTGATCACCTTTTACAAACTTCTGATAACCAAAATCAATGGGGAAGCCAGATTCACTTAACAACCATGTTATTAACTTAAGTGCAGCGATTCACTTAACAAGAAAGATCATAAAATGGGGCAAAACTCAACAGCTGTCTTACTTAGCAATAGAAATGTTGGGCTCAAATGTGGTTGTAAGCTGAGGACTACCTGGATTGTCTTTTTGAATGATATGAAGGGGTTTTTTTTTCAGCTTGATAATTTTTTTAACCAGATAAGAAAAATATATAAAAATGTTTTCCATGTGTTTTAAAAACCTTTACAGGTAGTCTTCAATTTAGAACCACAATTGGCACCAAAATTCCCATTGCTAAGAACAGTTTTTAAGTGAGTCATGAACAATTTTATGACCTTTTTTGCCACAGCTGTTAAGCAAATCACTGCAAATTATTAAGTGAATCAGGTGATCCATTAAGTGAATCTGACTTCCCCCATTGACTATGCTTGTTGGAAGCTGACTGGGAAGATTGCAGATGATGATCACATGACCCCAGTGCTGTAACCATTGTAAATACATGCCAGTTGCCAAACACCTGATCATGATTTTGATCATGTTCCCATTGGGGATCCTGTGATAGTTATAGGTACAAGGACTGGTAGTAAGTCAGTTTTTTAGTGCCGTTGTAACTTTGAAAGAAACTAATCATTATCATAGTAGATAATACATGTTTTCTGTTGTTTTTCATACTCCAGGTGCATTCATCTTCTGGACATAAATACGCCCTGAAAGAAGCTCTTTGTGATCCAGCTGTGACTAGTCGACTTGCTGACACCAAAGCAGCTGCTGAAGTCAAAGCTTTAGATGATTTCTACAAAATGCTCCAACATGAGCCTGATCGGGCCTTTTATGGTCTCAAACATGTGGAAAAGGCTAATGAAGCTATGGCGATTGATACTCTGTTGATCAGCGATGAACTTTTTAGGCATCAGGATGTAGCTACTCGTAGTCGATATGTCCAGCTCGTAGATAGTGTGCGTGACAATATGGGCACAGTTCGCATCTTCTCTAGCCTTCACGTATCTGGGGAACAGCTTGGACAACTGACAGGTGTAGCTGCTATTCTGCGTTTTCCTGTTGCAGAACTTTCTGACCAGGAAGATGAATCTAGTTCTGAAGACGATTGATGATGGAGAATAATTTCACCCTTCTTATTTTATTGTATAATGAGACTACTTCCTTTATAATATTTGTCCCCAATAGTAATAACAAACAAAGCAAAAAATAGAGAACAATATTTTTTAAAACAACTGACCAAGTTGTCATTTTGTGAACTTGATATTTATGCTTTTGTGTTGCTGTGGTGATATTGCTAATGGATTTCCCCCTAGCCAAACGGGGGTGATCTAACTAATTAGAAAACAATTCTGGTGCTTTGTGGAACATGCAAAAATAATAAACTTTATCAGGCAAGAAGAATAATGTGTTTATTTGTTTATTTTAGAGAAAAACACATATTTTCCTTAATCTTTTGCCCTCAAAGACTATGTTGAAGGGAGAAAACATGTAATCAGTAGGAATAGTCAGAAAGCATGTGGCAAGTTTAAATCTGTCACGATTTTAACTCTGAAAGTTACTCTTATGTACTTCTATCAGATGTTTCCATTTTAGCAATTGGACTATTATTTATTTATTTTATTACATTTGTTTGCCTCCCAACTCCCAAAGGATTCTGGGAGGCTTACAATATAGATAGCAATAGCACTCAGATTTTATATACTGCTTATCAGCTTTACAACACTCCCCAAGCAGTTACAGATTCAGCTTATTGCCCCCAACAATCTGGGTCCTCATTTCACCGACCTTAGAAAGGATGGAAGGCTGAGTCAACCTATTCAAACATTTTATTATAAATGAATTTTTAAATTAATGGTTTTAAATAAAACTTTATTGACATAACTAATGGGCTAAAAGATCACATAAGATCTAACAACACACATAAGATCTTACTAAATAACTAAAGGTAAGCTATTTTTAAGAGTTGAGAGGAGATTCATTTGCAGTGGAAACATTTGTTAACTGCTTTGGCAAATCTAATCAACCAGCTCAGTTCTAGTTAACATGCTTAACATAAACACTATGCCTGATTATTTGTATCCTTACTCAATGAGGCTTGCATCTATGAGGGATTTACATATTCAAACTATAGAATTGCTGAGGTTTAGTTAACTTCTAAGAGATAATATATTTTGTAGTTGATAGAATAAAACTAGGGAAATGGAATTCTCAGTTTTCAGGAAACAGAAACATCTAGAATCAATCAGAAATAGAACCTTTCTCTAATGTGCCTTTCTCCTTCACATACCCCACACTGATTACTAGGGCAAAACCCAGATGCAGTTCCAAAGGTTCCCTTGATTACTCTTGGACAGTGTATAGTAAGGCAAACATATATTAATTGTACTGTGCGTTTTCCCAAAAGTTTAAAAAAAGGTGCTTATTTATAACAGTACTTTTATTCATGGTTTCTCTCAAATGTTAAGTGTGTGCCTCAGTCACCAAAAGATTATCCGTTTCTGTCATAGGTTAAGGGCTCATTTATACTTCCGAAGAATTAACATGGGGATGCCTTACTCTGTCTGTAGTAGTTCAGGTTTTCCTGGAATTTATTGTGAATAGAAGAGGAACTCTAAGAATAAAAGAACTGTTGGGGAGGGAAGCAAGGAACAGGTGTAGGTGAAAAGCATGGTGTCTACGAAAGATTTCCCTGTATCCTCTTGTTTGATAGGGACTACCTACCTGGTGAATTTAACCTTCTGTATTGCATAACAAGACTTCTCTCTTATTTCCATCCCTGATCAGTTATTTCTTCCCACAGTCTCATCGTCATCAGATTTGCCCTTCTTTTTCTCTTTTCATCCTTTCCTAGGGCAGCTATCCTTTTACCTCACCGATCCCATTTCCTGATTATCTTTTTTGTTTCTTGCCATTTCTGTGATTTCTTGCAATTCCTGATTTTGGAGGCATTTGTTTTATTATACTATTAATTCAGTAAATATGAATTTATTCTTGTCCTTATCCCACTTTTTAAAGAGCATACGGCTTCTTTAAGGTATCTATACACACATGCATATATAAATGTATCACAGAAGCATATTTATTGCAGAGGGGAGAGAAATACTCAGAACTGGAGTTGGGAAAGAGGTTGAAATTGGGATTATACAGAATTTTTGTCATCTGTATGCGTGTTTGCATGTGTATACATATACATACATTTACAAGATAACTTGAGGGAGGGAGAGAGAATATTTTAAATTTAGAGTTGTCTATCTGGTTAAATATAATAAATAGGTGCTGGAAATTCATTACACATTCCGTCTATAAAAAATTATAAGGCAAATTCTGTTTCAATAGATAGAATGAGGAAACACACATACACACATGCAGATAAAAAAGAAGGCATATTGGCCTCACTTTGCTGTATTGTCTGGAGTCAGATCAACCCCAAGACTGGGGTATGTCAGCAACATGATCAAATTCTAGGCTACCATTGCCTTGGGTTGTATAATTACACAAATTCCATGTTTATGCACCAGAGTTTTCCCACAAATTCCTCAGCTTTATCCACTTAGAAAGATAAATTTGACTTATTTGTCCATTTAAGTGCAGTCTGAATAAATTACTTTTAATGTATATGTTACTGTGAAGAGAGCAATCTTGCATGCTAGATTATAACGGTCTACTGTTACATCTGAAGAAGCATTGATTGTGTGACTTAAGCCTTTTACAAAATATTTAATTGTGTTTTACTTGTTGCCTACATTTAATAGATAGTATTTTTAATGTATTTATTGTTTATGAGTAATAGTTGAAAATGTCAGTTTCTTCTTTGGCAAAGATTAAAGTTGTAGACAGAAAAGCTAAAAAGAAGTTGAACAAAAGTTCTTTTATGGTTTATCGGAATAAATAGGCATGTTTGAATTCTTCACTGATAAATAGAAAGCTTTGTGTAAGGTTTTATCAGAAATACTGATTTTTAGCCAAGTGTGAAATTAATAGCAATATACAATTCTGATGTGGCCTTTAAATAGTCCAGATTAAAGTCGGCTAATAGGGCACGAAGAAAATTCCACAATGAATGCCAACAAGCATATTTTTCAGATGGAGAGCATTCTAAACACACTAGCTTTATAATACTGAAATAGCCTGAGCAGCAAAAATCTGGAAGAAAGTTAGAAGCATTTGTTAGAAGATCATTGAAAACAATATAAAGTTTTTTTCTGTCTAACTTTTACCATAAGGTTGCAAACTATGGCTAGTATTCAAATAACTCTTTGGTTCAAAGAGAGGAAGGGAAAATATTAATTACTATATATTTAATATTAGTGCAAAAAAATTATTCACAAAATGTGCACTAGCTATACAAATATACGTTAATGACATGATGTTCCTTTTCTTCTATATTCATTGGTTTGAACAATTCCTTTAATCTGGCAAATACTTTAACTGCTCAGTCCCAGTTATCCTTACCATTAAGTTGTTGTTAGTAGCAAAGTTGTGTCCGATCCATCGCAACCCTATGGACAATGTTCCCCCTGGCCTTCCTGTCCTCTACCATCAGCTGGAGTCCATTTAAGATTGCACCGACTGCTTCAGTTATTCCATCCAGCCACCTCATTCTCTGTCGTCCCCTTCTTTTGCCCTCAATCGCTCCCAGTGACTCCTTCCTTCTCATGAGGTGGCCAAAGTATTTGAGT